>JAULKQ010014429.1:0-240740 GCA_032356285.1 Smithsoniella earleae | reverse complement strand
AGCCCATGAACCAACTCCAATCCCAGCGTCGCACTGGCTGCGCGTCCACCGAGGAGCCCGGTGCGGTAATTCCGCACTCCGGGATCTGCGAGGGGGGCGCCGGGCAACCGGCGTCCCTACCTTAGTCTCTCAGAAAAATGAAGCCAGCGATCTTCACTTTCATACTAACCGTATTTTTGCCTATGGGACTATTCGCCAAAGACACAAAAGAAGCCGAATTTTGGAAATGGTTCGTTAAGAACGAAGAGGACATTTACCATTTTGAGAAGGATCGTGAAGCGGTCTTTGACCGCCTATCCAAGGCACTTCATAAAGTTCACGAGGAACTCACCTACGAGTTCAGCCCTATCCGCGCGGATGAAACACGCGAATTCGTGATCAGCGCAGGAGGGGTTCGCGAAGCATTCCCGGTAGTGAAGTCTCTAGCTGATAAAGCGCCCGATCTCAAGAAGTGGACTATTGTCGAATTTCGTCAGCGCCGATTTCCGCTAAGCAATCTAAAATTTGGGGGCAAAGAAATCAAAGCCGAAGACGTGCATTACGCGATCTTCAAGGATGATGACCCAAAGAAGGTTGGGATTATGGTGTTTCTAGACGGCTACAATGACGATGATGAGTCAACATGGGCCCAGATTGGATTTCTATTCTTGGATGAGGCTCTTGGTGAATATGATGTTGGAACGCATGTCGGGCATATCACGTTCTTTGGGCGTGACTCAAAATACTTTGAGCATGCTAACCCGATATCTGAGCTGCCAGCACATTTCGATGAGCGCATGGGCAGAGTAATAGAAAAGAGAGAACAAGACAGTGGTGGCAACGGCTAACGCCGTGCCACACTTCAAACGTTCGCCTGAAAAACAGAGCCTTGATGGTAGATCCATCATCGGATAGCTTTCGAGCATGAACTGGAAAGGATGTGAAGCTGTCGAAACGCGCGAGGACAAGGTCAGCGGTGCGTACGTATTCACTGGTACCCGGATCCCCGTTGCGACGCTGTTTGAGAACCTCAAAGCGGGTGCGACGATCGATGAATTCTTGGAGTGGTTTCCGGGTTCAGATAGAAAACAGATTGAAGCCGTTTTGAGCTTCGTTGCTGGAGAAGAACCGCAACAAGCTGCATGAAGATCCTTTTCGATCAGGGAACTTCTGCACCCCTTCGGCAATTTTTGCCAGATCATGAAGTTATTACGCCGCCGAATGCGGCTGGAGCGATCTTTCGAACGGCGACCTCATTGACGCGGCCGAAGAGGCAGGTTTCGGTGTCCTCGTCACGACTGATCGGAACTTACAGTATCAGCAGAACCTTTCAGCACGAACGATTGCGATTGCCGTTGTCCTTCAGTCAGCATGGCCCGTCCTTAAGGCGCGAGCAGAGGATGTGGCCGAAGTCATTGCAGCCCTCAAGGCTGGAGATTACCTTGAGATATAACCGGAGGCGAGTCGATTCAGAGAACTACGTGCTGCTGCGCGGCACTCCGTATCTGATTTTTAGTGTTCTGTAGTTATGAATGACTTAGAGGCAGAGCTTACTCAAGGTTTCGCCACCTATTTTGAAGAGTATTCATATTCTTCAGAAAATCGCCGCTTTACATGCGAGCTCTTTCACGATCCAGAATCCCCAAAGAATTTTCGCATATTATCCATTTCAGATATATGAGTCCTTTGATGAAGAAATTATTGATGAGGATCCTGAGTGTATGGAGACGATCATCGGTGCAGACAAAGAAGATTTAGTAGATTCTCATTTCAGAGTCGTTATTCATACAGATCAGCGTGAAATTGTGATTCTATCTTCAGGGAATATTGATATAAAAAACACAGAACAACTCCGTTTCAGCCGTCACTGACGGAGAACGTAGGCTGCCTATTCGGCTTTATGTCACTCAAAATTTTCAAGATACGTTGGCCAAAGAACGTGCCCGGGCGATTCTATGTTGATTGTTATTGCCTCGATTGCGATCTGTGCCGAGCGTTTTTTGTTCGTGACGAGGAGGCAGTTTACTCTTACGTAGGTCGCCAGCCCGAGACTATTAAGGAGGTTGCAGGATGTCTTGAAGCTGTGGAGGGTTGCCCACAAGAAAATGTCCACGACGACGGTTTAAAGTTTAATTGGCAAGCGATACCTCCAGCGTTACCATGGCTTTCTGAGGATAAGAACGACATTTGAGGTCGGTTGACAGATCTAAAACCAGCAGCCTACCAAGGCGGTGCTGGTCAACGTCGCTAACGCGTCGCGCCAGACCTCAGCGTTGGAGAAACATAAATGAGGTGAGGAGGAGGGATAAGTTGATACAGGGTGTTGCGGTTTCCCGCAGGCAGTGTCTGCTGATATTCGTGGACTTACCATTCGGGGATGGATTGACCAACATACAAATTATTCACCGCGACCGGAATTCTTTCTCCAGGTCCGGGTGCTGGAGCTGGTGATTTGAGTCGCCCCTTCAGGGCTTTGGATTGGGGTGACGACAAACCCAGGGCGTTGCCTTGGGCTGCCTTGAGTCGCGCCTTTGGCGCTGATATCCAAACCAGGTTTTCAATGAAAATGGCACGGGAGTGTTTGGATGCGGTTCAAGTCCAGATGATAACCTAACTGCCCGGAGGGCAGGAAAGGTCTCATGAAGAAATGTACTGGCAACATCCCGATCCTCCCCCCTTCGCCCACACCGGCCGGAGCATCTTCTTTCTCAAGATTGCCGGCATATCCGGCAATTGACCAAAGCTCCGCAGGAGCCATACGATAACAGGATAGCCTGCGAGGGCTATGTCCTCCAGCCCCCAAAATCCCAAAGGTCTGCAGGACCGGCAGATAATCAGATTCGCATGAAATTTTTCACCCAATCATCGTCACGGATAATATTTTAATATCAAACCGTTTCCCCAGGGTTGGGAATTTACAAATCGGGCTGGTCCTTCAGACCTCAATTCTGATGGATGATCCATTCATAGCCCTGGCGGACTATGCTGGTATCTTACCGCTCCGTTGGAGCTTGAGAATGTCATGTCCCCAGACGATTGGAAAAATGAATGAATCCGCCCACTTACCATATGAGAGAGGTTCAGACCCGTCAGTAGCCGCCGTCGCGACGACAACAGAATCCTTGTGAACATCCAGACCCGGATATAATGTCGTCATAAGTCAATAAAGAGCCGCAGATGAAGAGGAATCAACAAAACAACAGGAGATGTAATCACACAGTCGGTCTGCCTGAATCCCGGCAGGAAAACCGTCCATCCCGACAGGCAGTGCTGAAGCTTCAGCGCAGCTCAGCCATATAGTCTCGGCTCGTGAATTTATCTTGGTTGATACCGGTTGAATGGTTGAATAATGATTAGCGAATTATCTGAGATGTTCGAATTGACTCAGACTTTTGCATCCGGGCTGGCCTTTCTTGCATCCGGGCCGGACTTGGTTAAGCTGCTGATACTGCTTCTTATAGTTTGTACGATAAGTGCCGGATCATATATAGTTTTCGAGCGCATCACATCACGCGCCAACGGTCGCAATTTCACGATAAGACGGTCACCGCTCCTTCTTTCCCTACGAATCGGAGCCACTGTTACCCTGTTCACATTTGCTGTTTACGATGGGGCCACTAAAGCTGATAAAGCGCTTTCGATAATCGGTCTCGTGGCCATCTGGGTCACCCATTACACTTCATCTCCAAAGCGGAGAAAGAACCCTATCAGAGACCTAAACATATTCGTTTCTTACCGAAGATCTGATTCAGGCCAGGTTGTACCTCGAATTGTAGAGGTCCTGAGGGGCAATATGAAAGGTGGTCAGCTTTTCCTAGATTTTGAAGCAATTCAAACGATGGATGACTTCGAAAAGGCCATTTCGGAAACCATCGTAAAGACTGACGTGCTGCTCGCAATCATTGGCCCAAACTGGGCACCGCCAACCGAATGGGTAAGGTATGAACTAGAATCGGCATTATCGAACGGAGTGCCGATTTTCCCTATCTTGGTCGATGGCGCAAAACCTCCAGACGAACTGCCCGACGGAATTGCTCAACTACGGAGGATTCAAGGACAGAAGCTCGATATTTTTGCCGACTTCCACTACCATATGAGTCTGGTTACGCATAGTCTTTCAGATATGAGTCTACAAAGCCGAACAAAGGGCTCCACGCCGACCGCTGATCGCGGCGGGTGAGCTGGGGCGTGCTGAATGGATACCGACGAGACATCTCGCGTACTGAAGGAATTTGCCGCGTCATTTGCGGGGACGTCCTATGAGGACCTAGAGCGGTACGAACACGAGGGATTGCTGAAGGAGGAGACCGGGGAGAGTGGCCGAGCGTACCAGCTCTTTCTGGCTACTGAGATGGTCGAGATGATATCCCCTGAGCACCCTGATAGCATTTGGCTTTGTCGCGTCACCGCATCCGCCACGCCAATAAGGGGGGCCAAACCTTCGAAGCGTTCACTGTCAGGCTGTAAAGACATCATGCCTGGTCAAAGTTGGTCCGGGGATCTGGAGCATGTTGGTGTCACCGAATCGCAGTCCATGTTTGGCTGTTACGCCATGATCGCCCTCGCCGCCCTCATGCTCTTTGCACTGGTCTACTGGACGCAGTCGTGCAGATTGTCGGAATAGGGAAAGTACAACCAGTGCGTGCTGGCTGACGCCATACCCGTCGCTCATTCCTCGCTCTGGGTACGGCGCAGTAGACGCTCACGTTGATATGGCTGTCATTTTGTCAGCAGGATAAAAAAATATTCCATATTAAATGATGGTTTTACCTGAGTGATTATGGAGAGGTGAGGAGGAGGGATGAGTTGATACAGGGTGTTGCGGTTTCCCGCTGGCAGTGTCTGCTGATATTCGTGGACTGACCATTCGGGGATGGATTAACCAACATACAAATTATCCACCGCGACCGGACTTCTCTCTCCAGGTCCGGGTGCTGGAGCTGGTGATTTGAGCCGCCCCTTCAGGGCTTTGGGTTGGGGTGACGACAAACCCAAGGCGTTGCCTTGGGCTGCCTTGAGTCGCGCCTTTGGCGCTGATATCCAAACCAGGTTTTCAATGAAGATGGCACGGGAGTGTTTGGATGCGGTTCAAGTCCAGATGATAACCTGCCTGCCCGGGAGGGCTGGAAAGGTCCCATGAAGAAATGTAATGGCAACATCCCGATCCTCCCACCTTCGCTCACACCGGCCGGGACATCATCTTTCTCAATGTTGCCGGCATACCCGGCAACTGACCAAAGCTCCGAAGGAGCGATATGATACCAGCATAGTCCGTCAGGGCTATGTCTTCAAATCCCTAAATGACAGAGGTCTGAAGGACTGGCAGATAGTCCATTTTCCCTGATGTTTTTCGCCGCATTTACCTGAATGATTAAAATCTTTTTCTATGGGTTTTCCAGTAGTTCCTGAGTTTGATAAGCGTATTATGCGGCATGGGAACCCTCCCCTCTTTTGCGCCTTTGCTGCACCGGATGGTGATCTTCATGCGTTCGGTTCAGCCCGGGGCCCATAGGCCATCCACAGGCTTATTGGGATCGGGAGCCCGGACTGAGGCTTTCGGCCGACATGAGGGGTGTCAGGGCCTGGTCGTAGCCGGTGAGTTCAACATAGGCCTGGCCAATGGACTGCCCGGATTCATCGAGCACATCGCAGGCGCCTTCCCAGTACTGGACCTTGGAGATTTTTGAAAGCATTTCCTGATTATCGAGGCGTGGCACGAGTCTGACGACAGCTGGCGGATTCCCGTCCGACTTAACCTCACCGTCGGGAAGAGCGAAGTGAATCTCCGATTCAACCGGATAGGTGTGGCCTGAGTCAGGGTTGGTCCAGGTCCGGGTCGGCTTCCAGGAGAAATTCTCCGAGGTGAATTCATGGACGGTCTCATTCCCCGGGAGGATGAGGTTATAGGACGAGTGCGGGTCCATGGACTGGTCCTTCTGACGCATCATATACACCATGATGGAGCGCCCGTCATTGAGGAGAATTGATGCCCAGTTCCAGCCCACCTGATTCTCATCAAGCTGTGACGAGCTTATTTCATGATCCATCCAGGATGTGCCTGAGACTGAGAGGTTCTGATTCCGGAATCTGAGAGTCCCGGAGGTCTGGAGGCGGGGGAAGGTGATATAAAGGCTGCGTGCCGAGGGATCAGCTCCTTTGATACTGACACCGTCTTTGCCGAAAATGACCGGGGGATCGGGAGAGGCGATCGTGAAATCAAATTCAATGTCTGCACCGATGGTCGATCTGAGGCGGGCCTCGAAATGGTCAGACTGAGTATTCTGGATCAATGACCAGTTGCCATTGGCGGTATCCAGATATTCTGTGTCTGCCCAGGCGTCCCATCCACGGCGGTTCAGTTTTTCCTCATGATAAAAGGTCTCGCCTGAAATGTCGGTGAGAGCCATGTGCGCCATGAATATATGATCATCGGATACCACTGGGCCCTCACTGGCATTTTCCTGTTCTCCCGGGGTCAGTCCGATACGGAAGAAAGTGGCCTGGTAACCGAACTGGTTGTTTTTGGATGAATCGGCGGTGAGGTGACCAGTGATGTACCACCATTCGATACGGTAATCCGGATGGCTGCCATGGTCGCGGGGGAACGAGAATGGGTAGTTTTCAGGGGGGATCTGCCAGCTCTGGGCCCACGCGGAATGAACGGCACTCGGTGTCGGACCGCCGGCAAATAAAAAGATAAGCAGGCTGATAAAGGGACGAGTTTTATTCATGATCGGAGTAACGGGAGTGATTGAATGACCAGCGGCTGATCATTCCTGAAACAATGGCACCGGCCATCGTCATCAGAATGGCAAATACCATCATGGGGACCCAGGGAACTGAAAAATTCAGGGTCCAGCCGAATGACTGACGGTTGATCACGTAGACCAGAAGCCAGCCGAGCCCCAGCGAAAGGATGAGCCCGCCACAAGTGCCAGTGGCCGTCAGGATGATTCCTTCAGTGGTCCCGGTGGCTGCCGCCATGGACCGTGTGATTCCCAGTTCTTTCCAGGTTCGTATCTGGGGTATGCGTTCCAGCCAGAGGCTGACAAGTGCCAGTGCCAGCCCGGCGACAGCAACAACCAGTCCGATAATCTGAAGGGCGTATGTGACGGCAAAGGTCTGATGAAATATGGTCAGAGCCTCCCCGCGGATCTGCTGATTGAGGCGCACAACCAATCCGGGGTGCTGCGAACGTATGTAGTCAGCGAAGGCTTCGGACTCTGCGGGCGTGGACTCATTCAGGTAGACAGCCAGATTGAGGGCGCTGTCGGATAGAAACCGGGTCGTGACCGAATTCATGGGAATGGCGACGGTTCCGAGTTCGGATCCATAGTCCGCATAGACTCCCAGAATTTCGGCGGTGACCGGGCCGGTCGGAGTTGAAAGGGAAATGGTATCCCCCACCGAATACCCGGATGCCATGACAAATGTTTCGGTCACCACTGCGGGCAGCACCCCTGTGGATCCCAACGATGACGAATTTTCTGGCGTGTCTTCAAAATCAAGCAGGTGCTGGATTTCGTCCTGATCCGGAGGCACAACCCAGATAGTGCTCATATCATCCTGGAGTAATCCGGGGGCCGCTCCGACAACCCAGATGGTTCTGTCCTCGAACCGGACCTTGTGGAGGTGCCCGCGGTCAATCCGGCTGACGGACGGATGACTGGCGATGGATTTCCATGTTGAGCTGGGAATGCGGTTCTGTGAGGAGGCGTTACTTATTCCCGACGAGGCGATATAGACATCGGCTTTGAGGATCTGGTTCATCCACTTGACGATGGTGGTCTCAAAGCTGGCAATGAGAATTCCCATGCCGGCAGCCATACCGACAGCAGCGACAAGGCCGGCAATCGCCCAGAAGTGATGGGAGGTCGGTCTGATCAACTGGGATGCAGCCAGGTTGAGGGCAACGGAATCGGGGCCCAGCGATTTGAGGAACCGGGCGAGGAGAGGAATGATGCCGGTCACCATCATGCCCATAGCCATCAGCCATACCAGCGCGGAACAATACCCCCCAACTGGAAAATTTCTTGAGAGCCCGGATTGCCAGGGTGGCAGCAAGGCCAAAATAAACCCGAAAAGTGCCAGAGCGATACCTATGGTGGCGAACCGGGATGTCCTCACCAGTGCCCCGGATGATGGGGCGCGGCCCAGCTGGTGAGCCGGGGGAGTCCGGGAGATCCGGCTGGCCGGTATCCAGGCTGCTGTCAGGCAGGCCGCAATTCCGATGATCATCGCGATTCCGGCTTCCTGCCAATCGAATCCTGCCGCTGACACTGAGTTGGAATAGTAGAGGGAATTGACTGTGCGGGCGATCCCTCCGACTGCAGCCTGAGCTCCGGCAAAGCCCAGTCCGACACCGGCCAGTGATCCGGCAATTCCCAGAAAGAGGGCTTCGACAAGCCACAGGGCTCGAATGTCACTTCCCCGCCACCCGAGGGACTTCAATACGGCGGCTTCCGTGCGCCTCCTGGATACACTGGCCTCCAGCGACTGGAAAATCAGATACACACCGACAATGAGCGCCAGCAGTGACAGGATACTCAGATTGAGGCGGAATCCCTGGGTCATCTGAATAGCTGAGTTCTTCCGGCTGCTCTGGTCGAGAATCACCCACGCATCCTCCACACCCGGTTCGAGGGCCTGTCTGACACGGCTGATGAGATCCATGGTGCTCTGGTCATCGACGGATTCAGCCACCTGAACCTCAACCCGGTCGATGAAGCGGAATTCATTCAGGAGGGCCTGAAGGTCGGGTAAATCCATGAGCATCAGATTCGCGGGCGGCTCGGGGAGGAAGTCGTTTTCCGGCAGAATGGCAGCAATCCTCAGAGTTGTCCTTGCATCATTGACAATCACCTCGATTTGGTTTCCCGGCGACCACTGCCGCTTTTCAGCGAGTTTGGCAGGTATATAGATTTCGGGTATTGACTGGCCGGTGTTTAGGGAATCGGCTGATTTGGAATCTGAATCCGAATCCGGATCCGGAGTGGCTGGCGGCTGGAATCTGAATTTTTCTGCGGGTTTGAGGTAGGTAAGATTAGCCAGAGCGGTGACATCCATGCCAATGAGCTGAAACTGGGGAGCTGAGAACAGATCTCCATCCTCGGGCACACCCGCCGTGTCAATGGCCGTGGTTTCCAGAATGGGAAGAAAATGCACGGGCATGGTGCCGGTGCGCTGACGCAGGGACCTGAGCGCGGACACCCGCATTTTTCCGGCAGCCGACTGAATTGTGAGTGGGCTTTCGCCGGAGATGGAGTCGCTGAACCATTCAAATCCCATCAGAGCCGCTTTATTGGCCAGCCGGATTGAGAAAAATGCCCCGACCCCAACCCCGGTGATCAGAACCAGTGTGAGTGTCCGGAGCAGACCGGATGTCCAGCGGCGCTTTGAGATGGCATTCAGCCCGAACCAGAGCATCTGCCATCGGGGTCTGTCTGATTTGCCTGTGGCAGCTGAATGGGGAGTGGTGTCCATTTCAGTCCAGGTTCTGCAGTGTGCCGAGGTTGAGGCTCATTCGCTGGTGGCATATGGCGGCGGCTTCATTGGAATGGGTGACCATGACAAAAGTTGTGCCCTCCCGATCCATGAGATTGCCGAGGAGATCGAGGATGGCTGAGCCGGTCGCAGCGTCCAGGTTGCCGGTCGGTTCATCGGCGAACAGGATGCCGGGCCGGGTTATGAGTGCCCTGGCAATCGCTGCCCTCTGGCGTTCACCCCCACTCAGAGTTTCGGGAAATGCATGGAGCCGGTGGCTCAGGCCCACCTGATCCATCATGTGGTTGGCCATGTCCCGCCTTTCTGTCTGACGATGGCCCTGCATGAGGAGCGGTAATTCAACATTCTCCCTGGCAGTCAGTGTCGGCAGTAAATGAAAAAACTGGAAGACGATCCCGAAGTGCTTTCTCCTGAGTTCCGCTCTGGCCGCTTCATCAAGTTTGTGGAGGGGTTGGCCCATGGCGAATATTTGTCCGCTCTGGATGGTTTCCAGACCGGCCAGACAGTTGAGCAGAGTGGATTTGCCGGTGCCTGATGGGCCCATGACAGCGAGTCTCTGGCCGGGATCGAGGGTGAGATTGAGGTTGTCGAGGATGGTGGTCTGGCCGTAGGCATGGCTCAGTCCCTCGACGCGGATGTGGTTGTGATCCTGAATTTCCTCTCCCATAAATTTCTCATAGGCACTATTGCCCAAAACCGTTAGTATTCAAATCTCATGGGTTGAAAGAATGGTAAATACTTCCGGGCGAATTGGTTTGGTTAGGAGTCCGGTGGTGGTCATTCGGTGAGTCAACCGCGGCGACCGACAATGATGACGTGGAAAAACAGAAGCCTGAACTTGGCAAAGCACTGCGGATTGGTGGCCGGTATGGTCGCCATCTTACTGGCCGGAACATCCTGCCGGTCCGGCCGCGATGCCGGAAATGGCAACGGTACTGAATCCCGCACCAAAAAAGCCAAAAGGGGGGATGAACTCAATGAATTTGTCAAATACGACAGCCAATTCGACACCGAAATTGAGGAGATTCTTTCGCTCGCAACCCGCAGCCAGTGGGATCTGGCCTCCCGCAAAGTCAAAATACTTTTCACCCGTGCCCCGGAGAATCAGCGCGTCGAGCGACTCCATCGCTGGGTGATGACTGAAGCAGAGCGCGCCCAGGACAAGGCACTTGAGGACCGTATCCGGGGAATCAATGATGACAATTCGGTGTTCAGTCCGACGCCACTGAGTCTGCTGGGTGAGGAGAATAACCGCGGGCTGCCGCCAAAGCGCGATGTTCGCGATGTGGTTGAACATATTGAGAAGAGCCCTTACATACCGGACAGTTACCTGAAGAGTATCGACAGGCAGGGCACTCTATTTGATCTGAAGGATGCCGAGGGGCCGATGGCGGAGAAGCTCAGCCAGCGCATCGACCTGCAGATGGACGACGCCAGTCTCCAGCAGATCATCTTTGATATCGGTGAACAGGAGGGGCTCAACTTTATCGCCGACAAAAGCATTCCTGCTTTCGGAAGCAAACTCACCCTCAACTTTGAGAATGTGACCATTGCGGAATTTCTGGATTATGTGACCCGGAACCTGGGGGTGCAGTTTCAGGTGGGGGATGATCTCATCTGGATCATCGACGGCAGTGACCCGAACAAACTAAAAAAGGAGACACAGTTTTACCGGCTCCGCTACGGGTTTCTCATGCCGGCACAATTCGGACCCGAAAAGACCACTGTCACCACCGTCAATAATAATAAAGCCGGCACCCAAACCACCACTGTGGTGAAGGAATTTGACCCGTTTGTCCAAGACGGAACCCCCCCCGTGCCCGCCATCGAAAGTGCCATTGCCAAGTTTGTTCCCGCCATCAACTACATGATCGACTACGAACGCAACCTGATAGTCGCGAATGGCACCCGTGAGGAACACCTGATCATGGCCAGAATCATTGAGGAATTTGACAAGCCCGTCCAGCAGGTGCTGATAGAAGCCCGTGTCGTCACCATCTCACAGGCGGCCTACCTTCAGCTCGGTGCCACCTGGGAAACCGGAAGACCCCAGTTCACTCAGCAGGCCAGCACCGACTTCACCGGCTTTGGCCCTGACAATATCGGCCTCGGTCTGGAAGAAACCTTCAGAAATATTCTCAACCGTGAGAATCTGAGCGTTACTCTGACGGCCCTCGAACAAAGTGGCGAGAGCCATACGCTCAGTTCGCCCAGACTGACCATACTTAATAACCGGCCTGGTATAATTTCCGATGGTAAAATCCAGAATTACTACGAGGAATACGAGGTCAAGCAGACCATAACCGACCGGAGCGTGACTTCCTCACTGACTCCCAAAGGTAAACCGACCCAGGTCACATCGGGGGTAACCATGCGAGTTCTGGCCAGTATTGGAGCCGATGGGGAGACTATCTATCTGGCTCTCAATCCCGAAATCAACCAGGATGTGCAGCTGGTCACATTCGCCGAGGTGCAGGACGGTGAAAACCGTTTTGAGATCCGGCTTCCGGAATCGCGCACCCAGAGTCTGGAGACAAGACTGGCGGTCAAGTCCGGTGAGACTGTGGTCATGGGCGGAGTCCTCGAGAGGGATCAATCCACCTTTGTGGAGTCGGTTCCCATATTGAGTCGTCTCCCGATGATCGGGGCAGCCTTCCGTCGGCGGGTGGAGCTGGACAAGCCCAGGTATCTGCTCATTTTTGTGAAGGCGACGGTCATATCCGAGAGTGGTGAATTCATCAATTACAGCTACGATCCACTATTCGGGACTGAGGGGGGCCAGGAATCATCCCAGTATGATAATTCCAGCGGGAGCTTTGATTTCCCGTAAATCACCAAGGGACAGTAAAGAGGGGGATCCATGGTTGATTTTGCCAATTTTATAAGCCGGCGGAGAATTGTCGTTGATATCGGAGCCTGCGATATCAAAGTGGTTCTTGTCGAGCGGCTCGGCCGCCGGATCCGTGTTGTCGATTCCCGGTTGATCGATTTCGCCGACGGCGGCTTCATGACCCAGGACGAATCGAGCGTCGAATTACAGCAGGTCCTCGAATCTCTGGGTGAATATCCCATTGTCCTGATCATTCCCGAGCATCTGAGCCTGGCGCGCCTCACTCAGTTTTCACTTGGGCCGAGGCGGGAACTGACTCCCGAAAATCTGCGCGAGCTTTCCGGATGGTTTCATCTTGGCGATGACGAGGAAATACTTTGGGAACTCAGGCATATCCGCAAAATTCCCGGTTACGTCAATGCGGGGATCCTGACTATGGCGAGGGCCATGGATGTCGATGACCAGGTCCAGCGGCTCGGTCTTTATGAAACCAACCTGATCCGGGTGACCACACCGGCCAGTGCTCTGGCCGAAGCCTTCTTGAGAATGGGGCCGCCTGGAATATCCGCGCTCCTGATGGAGGTTGGGGCGACCACCACGGCTGTTGTGGTCATTGAATCCGGGCAGGTGGTCTATTCGACCAGCTTTCCAATTGGAGGCGAGTCTCTGACCGAGGTTATCGCGGGATATTTTGATATATCTTTCGACGAGGCTGAGTTGAGAAAACGCGAGGAGCGGTTTTTTGTTGATGAGGAATTGACACCCGTACCCCTGAAGGCCGCAGTTGAGAGCTGGCTTAATGAACTCTACTCCGTCCTTGAGATTCAGTTCGGAGAGCCGGAATATGTGAATACAGAACTTCGCCGCCGTTCAATATATCTCTCAGGTGGGGGCGCACAGATCCCTGGTATGGCGGATTACCTCCGGTATACCTATTCCTTTCAGATCGAGACATGGGACGACATCATTGCCAGCTCGGATCTGGATGAACATGTCGATCCGCATCGGTTTCTTGGAGCCATCGGAGCGGGCTGGACGGCATGCCAGAGACAGAGTCTGATGCCTGTACATCTGAAGCTGACACGAACAGTTCAGACAGTTCAGTTTTTTGCGAATATCCTGTCATTTATATTGATATGCAGTGTCCTTGTATTCCTTGTTGTCTGCAGCGCCCGTGAATTCCAGCATTTCTCCGAGTTGAACACCGAACTCGATTCGATAGAGAGGTCCTTTGCCCGGGTTCAGACCATTGATACTCTCATGCTGGAGAGGTATTACAAATTCAGGCAGCATGGCCAGCTGCTTGAACGGTATCAGCGCAGCCTGGATTGGTCCCGGTCGGTTGAAGCCATTAATGACTTTCCATGGGAATCCAAGGAATGGCTTATCATGCTCGCCGACAAGGAAAGGTATTTTTCCGCCACCCGTCAGAGTCAGACCAATTCCCTGGCTGGCTCAACCCCGGATCCAACCGCCATTCCATCCATTCAATCGACACCGGCTGCAATGACGAGACCCGAACAGCCCGGAATCGTCGCCCAGATTGTCATCGACGGCCCGATCGAATCCGCTCTCAATCATCTGTCCGCCATGGTTGAAAAATTAAAAAATATTCCTCCCTTTGAGAATGTGGACCGGCTTCCGGTGGAGTCGCATGACATTCTCGTGCCCGCCGAGTTTGCTTTGACAAATCAGACATTCACCTTGCGGCTGGACTGGCGGGGATACCAGCGGTTTGATTTCCCTCCAGCCTGGACCAACAGATTTGCCATCAAACTTCCGAAAAAAGGGAATAACACCAATGACAACCGTACGCTTCCCCAGGGAGGCATCAGAACCATCCAACCCTGACCCGGAGCACCATGTTTTTTGAAAAATATTTTGAGCGATGGAAGTTGTTGCTGGCATTTCTGACAGGCACCTGTTTTGTCATATACTTTGTTATGTTCCGGCCTCTGGCCTCAAATGTGGCCGGAATGGAAAATCAACTGGTTGACGAGAAACAGAAGATCCTTCTCAATGCCAGATACGGATTCAGTGCCAATTCCATCAACGCCAGTTATTTCAAAGCCAGAGAGGAGAATAAACAACTGGCCGATTCACTGGAATCATTCCGCAATCATTTCAAATTCTCTCCCCTGACCGTTGTCAGCAACGTCACACAGGAATTCAAATATCTTGAATTCGATAGTGAACGCCGCCGGCTCATCAGTCAGATCGACCTGATGAGCAGTAATTCCAAAGTGGTTGTCGATGCCGACCTCTCACTGTCTCTGCCCAATTATCCACGTGAGGGACTGGACCCCAGATTACTGTGGGGGCATCTGGAAATGTTCCGGTTTCTGATGGAGACAATAATGGCTGTGGATGATATCAAAGTGACACTTCTTGAGGCTCCCGACGCCCGTCTCTTTGATAGTTTTGGAGCTGAAGGAGCCGGGGAAAACTGGTATGAGCTGCCAGCCCGCTGTGAGATCAGTGGCCCGGGTGACAAAGTCTTCCATCTCCTCAGATACCTGCCTTTGCCGGCCGGGGATCTGGAACGGGCCTATGGAGTGCCCGTTCCCGACAAACCGGCATTCTCGATCAACTCGGTACTCATAACCCGCGAGACCCAGGACCCATCCACTGTTTTTATGGATCTCCGGGTTTCAGGGTTCATCCAGCAACCGGTCATTAAAACCGGGGAGGCCATGCCATGAGTGTGCAGATGCAGATGTTTCGTCCATTGTTGCTGAATGCTCTCATGGTCATCGGTGTGTCCATGATCACACTGCATACCTTGAAGAAGACTGGTGATGCCGGCCGGAAGGCAGGGCCTGCCTCAGGTTCTCAGGAGCTGCTTTCCACGAATGAAACATTCATGGCACCTGTGGCCGATCTGATGAAGCTCATGTCCGCTGTGTCCCAGCCAGTGACTTCCCACACAATAATCAATCCGTTTTTCACAACGAATTACGTTCCGCCTCCACCGCCCCCGGAACCACCTCCCAAAAAAACTGAGCCCAAACCGAAGCCTCCACCCAAACCGACATTCAGGGACATCGAACTGACATTTCAGGGTGTCCTCAAAAGCAGTGCCGGTGTGGTGACCGCTTATATCCGGCAGGACGATAAGGCCACCCGATTCAGTGTCGGTGATGACGTGGGGGATGGCCTGAGCCTTCAGCGGATTGAATCCTCACGCCTGGTTCTCAGACACGTGAGCGGCCAGGAATTTGAACTGCCCTTCAATCAGCTCACCAAACTCAGGATACCTCTCGATGCGGACGAGCCGGCAGAGGGAAAGGCGCCATGAAAGTTTCCATCCAGGACAATGAGCTGGGCAGGCACCTGCTCAATGACAGTCTGATAAGTTCGCGCAATCTGGATGCCGCCATGAAGCGTGCCACACGGCAGGGCGATTCACTTGCGCGGTCCATTATCGATCTCAAGTTCCTCAGCGAAGAGATCGTCTATCAGTATCTGGCCCGGATCCGTCACCTCGAATTCACCCGCATCAATAAGGGTGACCTCGATCAGGAACTGCTCGGCCGCTTCCCTACAAAAATGATTTTCCACTACAGGTGCCTGCCTGTCCGTGAAGAAAAGGGACAGTTGGTTATCGCTTTTTCAGATCCTCCACCACTCAGCGAACAGGGCAATCTGAGACTGGTTCTCGGCAAACGCCTCAAGATTGTCATTACCACACCAGGCGATATTCAGAATATTCTCCGGGATCATTTCGGTATCGGAGCTGAAATGGTTCAGAAACTCGGGACCGAATCAGAAGATGAGGAGTCCTTTCTAAGCAGTGTCCACGATCTGGAAAATCATGGCGTCGGAAATGTCATGGATGCCAGTCTTGCCGACTTTGTCGATCAGATTCTCGCCGAGGCACTCCGGCTCAGGGCCACGGATATCCACCTCGAGCCCTATCAGAAGTCCATTCGGCTGCGATACCGCATCGACGGGGTTCTCGAATCGGTGCCGGTCCCCGATTCCATGCGGAAAATATATTCAGCTGTCGTATCGAGGTTTAAGATTCTGGCCAATGCAGACATATCCGAGAGGCGTGTCCCGCAGGACGGACGGGTCTCGCTTAAAAGCAATGGCAGGGAAATTGACCTCCGACTTTCAACGATTCCCACAAATTATGGCGAAGGTATCTGTCTCAGAATCCTGGGCCGTGAAAATCTCTTTCTGGAACTGAGCGATATCGGATTGGCACGATCACAGGAGGAAACCTTTTTGCAGATTGGAGAACTGCCTAATGGTCTGGTGCTTATAACCGGCCCAACAGGCAGTGGCAAAACAACCACTCTATACGCACTCCTGAACCGCATGAATAATATCGGGCGCAAGATCATCACGATTGAGGATCCGGTTGAATACCAGCTGGAGGGCGTTGCTCAGATTAATATACGCGATGAAATCGGTCTCACTTTTGCCAGAGGTTTGCGTTCCATACTCCGGCACGATCCCGACATTATTCTCGTCGGGGAAATTCGCGACGAGGAAACCGCAGGCATCTCTGTGAGAGCAGCCCAGACCGGCCATATGGTTCTGTCCACGCTGCATACCAATGACAGTGTCTCTGCTGTCACCCGTCTCATGGAAATGCGGGTGGATCCCCATCTTCTGGGATCCAGTCTGGTGGCAAGTGTCGCACAACGCCTGGCTCAGAAATTATGTCAGGCTTGCCGCCGGCCGCAGGAGGTCATATCTCCCCGCGCGGCTGGAGAAATGGCCGCGGCTCTCAATATGCCTGAGAAGAATCTGAATGCCTGGGTGGCTGATGGGTGTCCGGAATGCCAGGGCCGGGGATATTCCGGACGGTTGGGAATTTATGAAATCTTTATACCCAATGAAGAGACCGTCGATTTCATTGACCCCTCAGTTAAAGCCGGTCGTTTGAGGCAGCACGCCTGGCAGCATGGATGGAGACCCATGCGCCACGTCGCCTGGCAGAAAGTCCAGGATGGTTCCATCTCGATTGCTGAACTGGACCGCCTCACGAGAAGGCTTCAGCATTCAGCTTCCGTGGAATGATCCAGCTCCTGAAAAGCCAGTGATTATCATTTACCGGGGGCGGAACATTTCCAGGCACAGGAGACGGGCTGTTTCATGATTTCCTTCATTTCCTCCGAATCTTGAATACATCACTTCTCCTCCGATAACATGCCAGAGCAGCAGTCTGGTTATACTCGCTGGCTCGAGGTCACAGCGTATATGTCCTGACTTCTGTGCCACGTCAATTTTCTCACTGAAAAACTCAAAGACCTCCTCAACCATTTCAGGGGCCCGGTTCATGCCGCCTCGACCAGCAGCTATAGAGTGAAACATCAGTCTGAAAAAATCTCCATGCACCTGACCTGATCCTGCGTGCACAGCCTCAGCTCCATGAACAGGGGCGGAATGGCCGGAAAGTTGCATTGTTAATTCCACCAGATCATTCGTCCTTCCCAGCTCTTCTTCTATATAGGCCTTCTCCATGTCCCAGCTGTAGCGCAGACACTTTATAAAAAGTTCCTCTTTCCCTCCAAATGTTGAATAGAGACTACCTTTTTGTATACCCGTGACATTTATCAGATCCTGTATGGATGTGGCTTCATATCCCATATTACTGAAGCACTCAATGGCAGATTCCAATACGTCTTCAATCCTGAACTGACGAGGCCTTCCCATAGTAATGCAATTCCTTCCCGGGTATTCTTATCCAATTCATTTTGAATAGTCAGATATTTGATTATATCGAGAAGTCTTACAGATTGTTGGCTCTTTGGCAATCTGTATTTATTGAATATCGAGATTATTTACTCGGCCTGGCTGATGAATTGACCCAGCGGCCCTTTTGATGGGGGAGAGGTTAACTGTCAGAGGACAGGTATGTCTGCCTTTTGGGGGCTTTGACTTTATAGCGAAGGTCAAATATCCATAAGACCGCCATGAGAAACGGGCTGCCTGCCACAGCATACAATCCCTGGGCGGTATCACGATAAAACCTGTCAATCAGCCATCCAGGCAGGCAGATAACCAATGAGCTCAGTTCAGAATAAAAATGGTGTTTCATTGGTGATGAATGACTTGATTCAGATAAAGTTGACGACTCTTCCGGGGGGGAGATTTTTTAATAAAAAACGACCAGACCTGTGAATGGCCTGGTCGTGCACTGAAATGGTGCGTATCAGTCGATGGAGGCCGGTTTGAGTGCGGATGGAAAATTATCCGGAAGTGGAAGGGATACATTGCCTGTGGCCGCCCACTCGGTGCCACGCTGGAGTGTGGCAATAAATCCCATGCATTTCATGGAATAATCGGCATGGCCCATCGGAGTGTGAAAGATTCTGCCGTTGCCATAATTGAGAGTCATCATAATGGGTTCGTGTCTGCCTGTTCCATTGGTGGATGGATCGGAGTAGGCGGTTGCCAGGATGTGCATGTTTTCCGCGGGACCGCGGAGTCTGTCGTAGAGTTCATCCTTGGTATGGAGCCAGACCAGCGGCATGCCTTTAGTGATTGGATGCTGGGCGTCGCGAATCTGAATCTGGAATTCATGCTGGGATCCATGGCTGCCACCCCGTCCGGCGGAGGTATCCTTGACCAGGCAGCAATCCGTAAAATACATATATGGGCCATCTTTTTCAGTTCTGCCGCCCCATCCGCCAAGGCCGATCATTTTATTATAATCGTCCCATTCCCTGAATGAGTTGTTGGCGGCATGGACTATGACCAGACCACCGCCTTTTCCTACGAATTCAGTGAAGTTGTTGCGCACATTTTCCGGCCAGAGGTCGCCGTTGTAATTTGAGACCAGCACATCGTATTGTGAGAAGTCCGGATTCCAGTCTGAGAGGTCCTGGCCTTTGGCTGGTGAAGTTGTGACGCTCACATCAAAGATGTCAGAACTTTTGAGAGCCCGGACCATAATCGGGGTGGTCACTTTCCAGTTATGGTTATTCTGACCGTCGATGATCAGGACTTTGATGGGTTCAGAGCCATCTTTGGCTCCACCCGTATGGATACTCAGTAATACCAGTACAATCACAGTAATAAATTTGCTGAAAATTCTCATTTTATTTTGCCAAGTTGATGTAGGTGTGGATCCAGTCTAGTGATTGTCTGCCGAATTTCCAGATTTTTATGGATAATCCGGGCAATTGAGTGTTCTCAAAATCCTGCGATAGGAACCTGTTTTTCACCGGGAACAACAATCAGGTCGCTCCCCCGCTTGCATCGCCCCACATTTGATCGCATCTTATATCCATGAGTCGGGAACGAATTTTATATCCGGATTACATCATCCGCACCATCTGTCTGGCCCTGATGGTTTTTCCTGGGATCCAAGGCCAAGGCATAGCAGAGGCCGGAAACGTTCCCATGGTGGTGATTGAACTGGAAGACGATTCTGAAACAGTTGCCGATGAGTACCTGATGGCGGCAGCCGAATCCGGGCAGGTCAGGCTGGTGGGATTCATTATCTCGCAGAGTGATGAGTCTGAACGCCGGAAGATAAGTATCCGATTGAAGGATCTGGTTGCCCGGACCCGGGTGGTTTCTCCCTTTGGCGGACGGCCATGGGTTATGGACGGGGCTTTGAAACCCCTGTCTCTACTGTCGCGATCGAGATCCGATGGCTCGGTCGTCTGGGAACAGGTGCCGGCTTCATCCACACTCGTGCGCCAGCTCAGCAGGCTTTCAGTCCTGGATGATTCCCCAATCTATTTCCTGTCCCGGAGTCGCCAGACCACTCTGGCACATATTCTGGAACAACGCCCCACGCTGGGGAAAAAACTACACCTGGTGGGTCCCCTGGGAGGTGAAACTCCTCCGGATGTGGTTCAGAAGGACCGGCGGGCATGGACAAAAGTCCTCGAATCAGGAATCGGAATTCATACATGGCTGGCGACGGGGACCGGAAATCCTACAGCTGGCGTATCAGCTGTCTCTCCAGCTGTTCCATTTCATCCCTCTGAGCTTTCGGGCACTCCCTATGCGGAGAACTGGCTTTTTAAAAAACTGTGGACTCCATTCAGCTCCATGGGATATGTGGGGGTTCTGTCCACTTCAGATGACGTTCTTCTTCAGACAGCCTGTCTTGTGTCGGATCCGGAAATAGCCGGGGCCACTGTGAGGTATTCCTCGGAAAATCAGGACGGTGAGAGCGTCTGGAGCAAAGAGGATGCGGGGTCCATTCGACTCGTGGGGAGTCTGAATTCGCAGGCGGTAGCCGATCGGGTGCGTGGGACATTTCTCCGCTGGGGACAATTGCAGGCTGGAATCAGTCGTCCCTCAGTGATTCTGGATGGAGATTATTCCAATGGTATCACCGATCTGAGTGCCGCTCTGAGACTTCTGTACGGTGGTCGAGGAGAAATCCGTGGATTTGGTATATCCTCATTCTCTCTGCCAGGTCTGGACTATAATTCATCACTTCAAAGGAGCCGCGACTGGCTGTTGCTGGTTCTGTCCAACGATGCTCAACTGGACAGGGAATTGTTTAATGGGATTCCTCCGCTATCGTCCGGGGTTGCGCCGGTGAGAGACCTTTATAATCCAGCTCCGGCGGCACTGGCACGGATTGCCGGAAACCATACTGCCACAAAACGGCTGAATGTCATTGCCACTGGACCGCTGACAAATATCGCAGCGGCCCTCAATTCGTCTCCAGCTGCCGCCTCACACATGCACATCTGGATGACCGGTGCCAGACCCGGTGAAAATGGGATTGGGTGGACGGCTGATTCCTGGCACTACCATGCAGACAGGGCCGCCTTTACCCAGGTGATGAATAACCCCAATCTCATCCGCACAATCCTCCCGGACAATCTGCCAGAGCCCTGGGTCTTCAAACGTAATGAACTCACATCCCGCCTGACCCGGTTTAATGAAAACAGCTGGTGGATTGTCAACGATGCCTGGACGGATTTCCTCAATGTGTGGTCGGGCCAAAGTATCGGACTCACACCCGATCAGGCTCGATTTTCTGAAGTGGCACTTGTGGAGGCATTTCTAGACCCCGGCCTGGTTGTGCGTAAACCCGCCGGATTCAATCCGGATCCGGCCACTGGCTCCGGGGGGACATTCTGGATTGAGTCGATCCACTCCGGTGAAATGGAGAAGCGCTTCATTGATGCCCTTGCGAGGGGACGGCAACAGGCCCGCTGAATCGGCCAGTATCCGGGGCACAACTCGGAAGCCAATCCATAAGGATTATCTTTATCCAATGCGGGGATCGGCATAGAATCCAGGCATGACCAGTCCCCGGCGCCCGAATATCCTGTGGATCTGTACTGACCAGCAACGCTTTGACAATGTGTCCGGCTTCGGAAACCCCAAAGTCCGCACACCGAATATTGATGCGCTCATGAAAAGGGGCGTTTCCTTTTTCAATGCCTACTGCCAGAGCCCGGTGTGCACCCCGAGTCGGGCCTCATTCCTGACGGGTCGATACCCACGCACGACCCGGTGCCGGCAGAATGGACAGAAAATGCCGGCTTACGAGCGACTTATCAGCCGCGTTTTTGCCGATCAGGGGTATGTCTGCGGCCTCGCTGGAAAACTTCATCTGGCCAGTTGCGCCAACAACCGGGTCGAAGAACGTATCGATGATGGCTACCACGAATTCAACTGGTCCCATCACCCTCAGCCCGACTGGCCTGAAAATGCCTATTCCCAGTGGCTTGAGTCGCAGGGCACATCCTGGGATGAACTGAATACCGGGCAGGGCACACCCTATGTCAAGCCTGGCCCGCCAGCCAGATTCCATCAGACCACCTGGTGCGCTGAGATGACGATTGACTTTATCCGGCGCCACACTGACGAGCCGTGGTTTTTCAGCTTCAACTGCTTTGACCCGCATCATCCGTTTGATCCGCCGGCCGAATACCTCAGTCGCTACAATCCCGATGACATGCCCCTTCCCAAGGTGCGCCCGGGTGAGCTTGAGAACAAACCGGAATATCAGCGCCTTGACAGCGTCTGGGCTCATAATGAACCAGGATATTTTGATGTTGCCAGCATGACTGATCAGGACCGTCGCGAAGTCACCGCCGCCTGTTATGCCATGTGTGAACTCATCGATGACCAGTTCGGGCGCATCATGCAAGCTCTGGAGGAAACCGGCCAGCTCTCAAATACTCTGGTGATTTTCATGTCAGACCATGGGGAAATGCTGGGCGATCACGGCATTTATCTCAAGGGCCCCCATTTCTATGATGAGGCGGTGCATGTCCCTCTCGTCATGGCTCTTCCCGGCGTGTTCAAAGAAGGACTCGAAGTCCGGGGGATGGTCGAGCTTCTGGATATCGCACCGACACTTTGTGAGGCGGCCGGCATTCCGTCGGAAGTCGGATTCCAAGGGAAATCACTTGGGCCGATGTGTCGCGGAGAAGTTCCTCCCGACCACCATCGCGACCAGGTATACAGCGAATACTACAATGCTTGGACACATCACCGTTCATACGGGACCATGCTGAGGACGGAATCCCACAAAATCGTCGTCTACCATGCCACCGGACAGGGGGAACTCTACGATCTCACAAACGATCCGGACGAATTTGAAAACCTCTGGGACCGGCCGGAGTCGGCCGAACTCAAGCTGGTAATGATGCAGAAGTGTTTTGATGCTTCCGTCCTGTCCATGGATCCACTTCCCGAACGTTTGGGGCCATTTTGATATTTTCAAAATGTTCGGCGGTCGGGGGCATACTACTCCAGTGTCATCGGAATATCGACGTGCAGGGTGGGGGAACCGGGGCGGTCTGATCCAGGCCACCCGGCCTTCGTGACCAGAATGCCACGGAGCCGGTCACTGACATCCGGCGTGAATTCCTCCTGATGTGCCAGAATCTCAAATCCCGCATCTGATGAGGTCCAGGTCTGGCCTTTGGCCGAACTCACCACGCGCTCAAAACCGAAAAAGGAAATGCGTGTCAGCGCAGGGAGTTGTGATGGATCTCCGGTCCATCTGGCTTGGATCCTGATGGATGAGTCTGATTTTCTGAGTGAAGCCTTCAGATCCCACAGGAGCGGATTGCCGGGCTGGTGGGACCGGGTCAGGTCAAAATTTTCCGATAATTGAGAGGAGACCCTGGCGGCTTGTGCCTGTACGGGCAGGTTGATGGACATTTCCCGGAATCCGGGGAAGCACTGGTCTCCACAACTCATCCACTGGATATCGGCTTTGATGGTTTGGGTCGACCCCGGTTCGAGGTTGTCCGGTACAGTAACAGGTATGACCAGCAGGGCACTGGTTTCATATCCCCACACATCGTAGGCCGCCATCTTGGTCACCTGGGGCACCGGCCATTGAATCGGGCCCGCTTTGAATCCATCCGGCAGTCTCCACTTAATGCCGGTCGGGAGTCCCACAGTGCCGGGATTGCTCCAGTATGTATGAAACCCCGGTGGCATTTTCTGGACCAGGCCGATCCAGGCTGTTTCACCGGGAACCAGCGCATCCCATTCCGATACGAGCCTTGTTTCAATCGGCCGGATATCTTCTCCCATGGCCGGGGTCACTCCAATAAGAAATGCTGCAGCAGATGAGACCGCTGTGGCAATCCGGAATGGTAATTGTAATCTGTCCACCATAGCAGACATGGAGCCAGCACTGTTTACTTACTGGCCGCGGGTCGAGGTGGGGCGCCTGTAAATCTTGTCGGCATTGCAGACGTAAAGCCATTTCTTATCCGGACCTCCGAAGCCGCAACTGACGACAGCCTTGTTCTGCGGGCTGGGCAGGATTGCCAGAAGGCGTCCGGTATCATCCATCACCTGTATGCCCGCATGCGATGTGATGAAGGCCCGGTTTTCGGCATCGACCGACATTCCGTCACCTCCGCTGTTATCGCGGTCAGCCGGTTTTTCGAGCGTCATGAATCGTTCGCCGGAATGGAGTTGTCCATTTTCGGCAATCACAAAGGCCCAGACATATATCCCACCGTATTCGGATACATAGAGGAACTTGTGGTCCGGTGAAAGACCGATACCATTCGGGCGGACAATGCCTCCAGCGACGGGGGATGGACGCGACAGGTCGCGGGCAGATGTCGGGACACCGACAACTGTGCCACTTCCGGTGTCGGTGAAATAAATCATCCCGTTTCGGGCCACCACCAGATCATTGGGTCGCACTCCGGTTGCCACAGTTGAGACGGACTTGGTTTCAGGATCTATAACCACAATCTTTTTGTCCTCGTCGCTGCCTTGGGAGGCGGCGTAAAGGTTTCCGTCCTGTCCGAATTTCATTCCGCTGATTTTTGGGCCATCTGCCAGCCATTTGACTGGGGCTCCACCTTCGGGGGCAACCCGGTAAAGCGTGGCGTTCTGGAGGTCGGAGAACATGAATGCCCCGTCGGGAGCTGTGCAGGCCGCATCGGTGAAGCGGTATCCCTCACCGACGAGTTCCCACTCACTTTCCTCGGGCAGGAGCTGGGCGGATGGTTTCGGGGTGGCCTTTCCCTCAGCGCGCCATAGCCATCTCATCGAATCCGGAAAGATGGCGCCACCATGTTTGCCGTTGTGGGCTCCGTCGCCATAGACAAACTTGAAGTCGTATCCCGAGAAGGCGAGAGCGGAAGCCATCTGCTGATTGGCCAGAGGCCAGCTGCCGAATATGTTATTGAGGTCATTGCTCCCGTCCTGGAGGAACACGCGGATATTTTTGCGTTCGGTTTTTCTTATGAGTGCGGGGTAGACATGGCCGCCCCGGATATTGGTGAAGCTGCCGATGTGGGATAGTACTTTGTGGAAATAGTCCGGACGTTCCCAGGCGGCTGTGAAGGCGCAGATTCCTCCACTACTCATGCCGCAGATCGCCCGCATGGCCGGGTCTTCTGTCAGTTTCAGGTCAAATTTCTCAGCGACATGGGGGATGATTTCATCGATGAGGAATGTGGAATAGTCGGAGCTGAGTGAGTCGTATTCGAAGCTGCGGTTGTCGCGCCGGCCCCATCCATTGGCGGGCGGTGCGTCATCGCCACGGTGACCCGGATTTATGAAAATCCCTACAGTCACTGGAATTTCGCCCCGGTGGATCATATTGTCGAAGACGATGGGCACCCGGATCTGTCCATTCTCGGAGACGTAGGCATGGCCGTCCTGAAATACCATCAGCGCCGCGGGCTTTGACCCGTCATACTGAGAGGGAATATAGACCCAGCAATCGCGTTTTGTCCCGGGGAACACTTTGGATTCCTCAAAACGGAATTCCTTCACGGTCCCCTGTGGAGCGCCATCGAGCCGGTTCGTCGATTCCTGTGCGAGACTATAGTCGTCCGCTGCCATCAGTTGGCTTCCGGCAATAAGGACCATCAGGCCACACCAGGTTATTGATTTTCTCATCTTATTCATAAATGAAATGAAACTGAATTTTAACTTATGATTCTGTCCGAGTGCTTGAGTCCCGATTGAAGCAGGAAATAATCGGTGGATTCAAGTTGAGATTTGCCTGTCAGCGGGGTCAGTCGAGGCTTTTGGCACTCTGGTCATTTTCCACAAGGTTGGCAAATTCAACCTGGGACCGGCGGAGGTCATCCCGTCCAACATTAAGCACATCGCCATCATCCACTTTACTGAGCGGAGTATATCCCGGGTGATGGGAGTCCTTGTAAGGGTCATTCCACGCCGCATTGTAACAACATATCAATGCCCACCTCGCCAGATCCGAATTATTGGCCGCCGAACAATGCAGCAGGTTGGCATGAAAAAATAAAGCATCGCCAGGATCCATTTCGACATGAATGTGGTCCAGTCGCTTTCTGGCCTCTTCAACGCGCTCCATGTCGGCACCGGCCTGTTCGCCTGAGAGGATGTGGTTGACCCGGCCCATCTTATGGGAGCCACTGAGAATTTCCAGACACCCATTCTGGCGGGTTGCCGCATCCACGGCAATCATGACGCTGCAAAGGTCAGGAAAAAGCACCCCATTCTGATACCAGTAACCATAGTCCTGATGCCATGCCCAGGCACCGCCGACCCGGGCATCTTTCAGGATCATCTTGGAATGGTAATGGTAGACCTCCCCCCCAACGAGTTGCTCCACCGCATCGACAACACGCCGGCACCGCGCATACATTCCATATATGCCGTCGCCAGGATGATTCCAAAGTGCCAGTCGGACATCCTTGCCCGTGCCATCATCCATTGTCGAGGATGCCTTATCCATCGCCTTGTCATTCCGGGCGGTCTGTCCGAGCAGTCCGGTTTCCTCGGCTGAAAAAAGGCCTCTGATAATCAGGTATCCGTTCTTTTCGTATTGGGTTACCTGATCAGGGGTGAGTGATTGGCTTGTCATGGTCATTTCAATGCCTTTGAAAGTTTAAAGTTGCCGGTTGAGTCGTCAGTTTGTTGTGGTCTCCTGGAGGTATTCAATTCTGCGCATGACTTCCGGATTCGCCGCATTGACCGACTGGCTGTTTATTTCCCAGCCATCGAATCCGAGATGGTCGCGCAGAAATACAACGGAATTCAGAACAATCAGTGAAACCACTGGATCATCATTTGTTTTCAGGATGTCGTGAATTACCGGAACCGGATCCACCTGCTTCACCAGGGCCAGGAATTCTGTGGCCTTGAGTCGCGTCAGGGGATCCTGGTCGGACGTCAGGTCCATCGCATTCCGGATCTGCGTTTGTGCTTCATTCCCAAATTGCGAGCAGACACTGAGACCCCAGTAGCGGGTTATGGGGTCATCGCTCTTCAGGGCAGCTGACAGGTCATCTGCGGCCCTTGCATACGGCTTCAATATCAGATTGCAGATCTTCTGATACTGATTGATTCTGGCCCTGTTGGCTTTGGCGAATTCGAGTGGATTCCCGACAGCCTCATTGACCAGCACATTCTCTGGAAAGAAACTGAGATCGGGCATTTTCCTCATGTGGTTGTTCAGGTGTCGGCGCATCTCCCGCAGTTTTCCGCTGTGTTCGGGACGGCCCGCGAGGTCGATCGTCTCGTAGGGATCCTCCTCCACATTAAACATTATCTCCGCCGGGCGTGGATTGAAAAATGAGGCCTGGACCGGGTTCAGCCGGGCCTGATTGAAGTGCTGTCTCCATTCTTCATAAGCCAGCATCTTATACCGGTAGTTGTTTTGAAGTCCGTCAGGATAATACCCCTGGAAACTGCGTATATATTTCCACGGTCCAACACGCACGGCCCGGACCAGATCATATTTCTCATCAAACCGGTCGGCATAGGAGAAAGTGAAATTTCTGGAATGCACGTCACTCATCACGTCCTTATCTCCGAGTATGGGACGGCCATCCATATATTCCGGCCGCTTGAGACCGGCCAGGTGAAGCAAGGTCGGCCCGAAATCTATAAAACTCACAAAGCCGGGCGAGACCTCGTCATGCTTGCTGTCAACCAGATGCCGGAAGTTTTCCGGAATGCGCACAACCAGAGGCACATGCACACCCCGTTCGTAGATATACCCTTTGGATCCGGGCAGCACACCTCCGTGATCTCCGAAGTAAAATATGAATGTATTTTCGAGTTCGCCGGCCTCCTCGAGTTCGCGGATCATTTTTCCGACCTGGTCATCGATCATGCGTATGCGGTCATGGTACCGCGCGGTTGTATATTTGAATGTATCCGTCCTTGGAAATATTGGTGGTATATAGACTGATGCGGGATCTGATTCCGTCTCTGTATTCTCCATGACATTCCGGGGAAAGTGCAGTGAACTTTCATGCGAAGTGCCGAAGGACTGCATGTGGAAAAATGGCTGTGACGGATTCTGCCGCTGGCGCCAGTGGGCTTTGCCGGATGAAGCATCCCACGCATTGCCTTTCTCGATGACGTTATAATCCTTTTTGGAGTTATTGGTGGTGTAGTATCCGTTTTCTCTGAGGAATGCAGGAAAGAGCTGCCATCCATCCGGCTGGGTCACGGGTTTGATCTTGCGGTGGAAATGGGTCCCGATCCGGGGGGCGTAGACACTGGTCATCAATGTGGTGCGGGCCACGGAACAGACCGGACTGCATGAGAAAGCGTGCTCATACCGGATGCCGTGCTCCGCCATCGCCCGGATATTCGGAGTCTCCGCCCCATTCCCGTCAAAAAGCTTCAGATAATGCCGCGAGTTGTCCTCGGAAAGTATCCAGAGAAAATTGGGTTGCCTGCCTTTTTCCGCACGGGCATCCTCGCTGTCACTCCACCCATTCAGCAGAGGAAGGATTGCCAGCATCATCACAGTCCATAGTCGTCTCATTTCCGGAAAACTCAGTATCATGTCAAAATCTTTTCGTGGGTCGGGTGCATCATACACAAGGCGCTGCATCCTTGGAATAAAAACATCCGGGATTGTGATCACTCCCGATTGTGATTTATCCTTCTCCGGATCATTGGTTTGAGCACACCATTCCAGAAATATTCCGCAGGTGACTTTATTTCCCTGCCGGCCACTGAATCAGGTGCGGCGGTTCAGGCACGCTGTCCCGGCGTCATCGTCAGAACTCCCGTCGATGCCGGCGACATGTATTCAGTTCTGCTTGTCGACAGCCGTGTGGTTCGCCTGGCTGAAAATGCTCTGGAACCATGGCCCTCCGCTGAAGTTGACAATCCACACCTTTTCGATTTCCGCCGGCATATCCTATACTCGGCCGTGATTGGTTCGAGAGCCTATGGACTGGAAACCAGCCATTCCGATACCGACATCCGCGGAGTTTATCTGGCTCCCGCGAAAGCTGCCCTCTCCCTCGGTGGCTTTCCCGGTCAGTTCGAGGATCACCACAATCAATCCTGCCATTGGGAATTACAGAAATTTCTCACACTCCTCTGTCAGAGCAATCCCACCGCTCTCGAAACCCTCTTCTCGCCGGAACCCACCTGTGCCTCGCCTCTTGCTGATGATCTCCGCGCCAACAGAAAGCGCTTCCTCTCCCGCCAGATATTTGTCACCTTTTACGGATACGCCGATCGCCAGTTCCTCAAAATGCAGCGCGATCTCCGCACACACGGTGCCGTCAGATGGAAACACGCCATGCATCTGATCCGCCTCCTCATCTCCGGTGCCGAAACCCTCAAATCCGGCGATCTCATCCTCAATGTCTCCCGGCATCGCCAGCTGCTCCTCGACATCAAAAATGGACTCCTCTCCTTTGATGAGCTATGCCGCCTGAAAGCCGAACTCTCCGCAGCCTTCTCCGCCGCCTCCGCACATTCCCCACTCCCGGACGCCCCGGATGCGTCATTCGCCAATAATTTCCTCGCCAGCGCACGCATAGCATCCCTCAAATGAAATTTTTCACTTGAAAAATCCCACTTGAAGGTGGAATGTTTACATATGAAGTCAAAAGGATTTGGTAAGGGGGTAGTCGTGTCGATTATTATGTTGAATTGCCTGAGCAATGGAGGAAACCGGGTTCTGGCCGGGGGAATAGACATGACGTCACTGGCGAACTATGCGAACCAGACGGTTCCGGAATATATTGAGTTTGACAACACACCGGCGTGGAATCCAATCACGGATGCGGGAGCCACATTGGGCCGGGTTCTGTTTTACGACCGGCGATTATCGCGGGACGGGACGATATCCTGTTCCAGCTGCCACAGGCAGGACCTGGCATTCGGGGACGACCGGGATGTGAGTGTGGGCGTGGGTGGCACCACCAGAAGACACTCAATGAGACTGGTCAATCTGCGGTTCGGGGAGGACCGGAAAATGATGTGGGACCGGATTGCGTTTTCGCTTGAGGATCAGGTGACCATGCCCATAAAAAGCCGCATCGAAATGGGGTTCAGTGGCGTTGCCGGTGACCCGGCATTGGATTCTCTGCTGGAGGAACTTTCGGCAATAGACGAGTATAGAATACTTTTCACGGCAGCTTTCGGGGACGGGAATGTCACTGAAAAGCGGTTGCAGATGGCATTGGCTCAATTCATCCGGAGTATTCAATCATTTGACAGCCCGTTTGATCAGAAGTTTCAGGCCTCCATCGACCAGCTGGTTCCAGGCGGGAATGTCATGCAGGCAAATGGCGGGAATTACCCAACCGTTTTTAATGACTGTGCCTCGTGTCACCGGCCTCCGACATTTGATATTGATCCCAGGTCGGCGGGCAATGGGATCATTGAAAGTTTCGGCGGAGGTATAGACATCAAAGTGACAAGAGCACCGTCCCTGCGCGATATGATTGGCCCCGGAGGCCGCAGCAATGGTCCGATGATGCACAATGCCTCCATAAAGACACTGCATGATGTCTTTGAGCACTATACCGGCGACAAACCCCGCTTTGGAAATGTCGACCGCCGTTTACGGCAGCCTTTGCCTGGATTCACCGCCAATCAGGAGATAGAATTGTCCTCATTTCTCAAGTCCCTGACGGGCAAGGCTATATATACTGATGAGAAGTGGAGTGATCCATTCTCCAGTGATGGATCCCTGCATTTAATAACTGCGTCCGGGACAGCTTTTGAATATGTTTCCGGCATGGGCCAGCCTGGCTCTATACGTCTGAAGGCTCAATTATCCACGCAACTGTCTTACGTCCTTGAATCCTCAAACGATCTTATCCATTGGAAGAAGGAGGAAATGCCTATTTCAGATAATGGTCAGCTGGATTTCAGGGTAGAGGTTCAGGACAATGAACCGGTCCTGTTTTACAGATTGGTTGTCGATCTGCCCCACGGCGGGGCTGCCGTTCTCAGCAATTAGTTTTGTTATCCTGCCGGGGGATGCGTGGTATATTCCCCAATCCCAGCAGTTCCTTTCCGGTTTACACTCCCAGCTGTCTGCCGGCCTTGAAGTATACGGGCCGGTCTGACATGTTCAGGGGATATTTTTATGTATAAAAGAAAATTGCGCGGTGAGAAAGCTGCTTGATTGCCGGTATTTTTTATGCCCGCCGCTACCAACATTTCGGAAAATCACTCACAAATATACAAAAGTAATGCCGTGGTTATTAAAGCTGTGGGAATTGCACCGGGGCAGAAAAATCCGCGGAATTTTCTGCCTCATGGAGAGATGCTGTTGAAAGTGGCGGATGAATGATTCCACCGCCACGTATTCAACACCAGGCGCATTTTCCAGAAATCCTGAATCCTGATGGTTGGGAGTCTATTTATGATGGGGGCACTTGCTTTTCTGAAATCATTCCATTCATATGCAGTTGAAATCATACGTGGTTCCTGCCTTGCAATTCACTTTCAACTGGTCGATATTATCGCATGAAAACTCCATTATTGGGATATTGGAAAACAGGTGTGATCGTATGGGCTTCGGTGGTTATCCAACCCTTTGCGCAGGAAAATGCTGGGATTATAAATTTATTATCCCTGCCGGATTATTCGGGTGAGGCGGTTCCGGATTATATAACGCGGGATAATATTCCCGAGAACAATCCGGTGACGGACATGGGAGCGACGCTTGGCCGGGTGCTCTTTTATGACCTGCGCCTTTCCAGGGACGGGACTATATCCTGCAGCAGTTGCCATAAACAGGAACACGCATTCGGAGATACTGCCCTGGCCAGTCCGGGGGTGGCGGGAACAACCGGCAGACATTCGATGCGTCTGGTCAATATCCGGTTTGCCGAGGAGTCGACCGCCTTCTGGGATGAGAGGGCGGCCACCCTTGAACAACAGACCACTCAGCCAATCAGGGATCATATAGAGATGGGATTCAGCGGCCTGGATGGGGATCCGGGATTTGCGGATCTGCTGACCAGACTTTCATCAATACCTGAATACCGCATCCTTTTCACTGCGGTCTATGGCGACAGTGAAGTCACCGAGTCCAGAATACAGAAGGCGATATCCCAGTTTGTCCGCAGTATCCAGTCCTTTGACAGCCGGTACGATTCAGGCAGGCGAATGGCTGGTGGGGACATTCCTGATTTTCCCAATTTTTCTGACAGTGAGAATCAGGGAAAAAGACTGTATCTCCGCGGGCCGGGAAATGGAGGAGCCGGTTGTGCCGTGTGCCATCGCCCACCCGAATTTGATATCGATCCCCGCAGCCAGAACAATGGCGTTGTGAGCTCATTGGGTGGTGGGACTGATCTGACTAATACACGGTCCCCATCCCTGAGGGATCTGGTCGGACCAATGGGCCTGTCCAATGGGCCATTTATGCACGATGGTAGTCTGGAATCATTGGATGACGTCGTCGATCACTATAACGATATTCCCGACAATATTATACAAGGTATAGACCGGCGTCTCCGGGGCCAGGAACTCAATCTGACAAATTCAGAGAAACTCGCTTTAGTGGCATTTCTGAAGACACTGACAGGGTCGTCCATTTATACAGATGAAAAGTGGAGTGACCCCTTCTCCGATTCGGGAGTATTGACATTGCAGACAATGGGTGCTGATGGGCTTCATATATCGCGGCAGGATATTGGTGGAGTGGACGGCCTGCGCATCCGCACCACGGTTGTGCCATCGATACCACATATTCTGGAATCCTCCACTGATCTCAACGTGTGGAACCGTGAACAGACAGAAATTTCCCCCGATGGAGAATTGGATATTTCCATGCCAATGCCTGACAATGAGGGGCCCATGTTCTATCGATTGGTCACTGATATCTGAATAGCATTTCCCGGTTTTTCATCTCCGGGGAGTCCGTTACCCGGAAATCTCTGCCTTGTGTCCTTCTGCGGGATGGAGGATAATGTCCCACAAGTTCCTCACGTGATGAAATGGATTCGGGCACACTGCATGCAGGCGGCTTATGCCGCATTTTTTGACGCAAGACATGGACTAGTAGATACTGGTCGAATAGAAAGTGCATACGTTAACTGCGGATTGGATGATACGGTGGTGAATTCAGCGTGCTTCATATTGCATTGCGGGGTTTTGTATCGACTTTTTGGATAACGTCAGTTATTTTTTTGTATGAGTTTTTTACTCTGGAATCCAAAGCCTGAAGATCAACCAGCTGTCCATGTTCCGGTGACCGTACTGTGCGGTTTTCTTGGAGCAGGGAAGACAACGGTGCTCAATAATATCCTGGCAACATCGGCATCTCATAGATTCGCGGTTGTTGTCAATGATCTAGGCGAGGTCAACATTGATGCGTCGCTCATCAAGAGCGCTATCAGGAAAATGGATGGCCCTATAGAGGGTATACTTGAGCTGCAGGGTGGATGTATTTGTTGCAGTATCCAGAGCGATTTACTGGATGCTCTTTTAGAACTTTACCAACAATTCCAGCCAGATCATATTCTAATTGAAGCCACAGGTGTTGCCGAGCCTCATGGAATTTTAGAGACGCTTTACTCGGGGAATTTTTATGGAAAAAGGGGGACGGATTTCATTAAAGTGGCCAACATGGTGACGGTGGTGGATGGAGGGAATCTGGAGCAGTATCTGGATTCTTCGGAAAATACCGGAGGATCTCGCCGGATCCACCTTCTGCCTAGCGATCCTCGACGGCCTGTTCAGGAGTTGCTCATGGAACAGATTGAGCGTGCTGACATCCTCTTAATCAATAAGGTCGATGTGCTGGAGACTTCGGATCGTCGACGCTTTCACGCATACATCAGGAGCCTAAACCGTTCGGCGGAGATCTGGGAGTCCAGCTTTGGCCAAATCAACGTGGAAAAACTGATGAGTGAGCATCGCTTCGATGAAGAAACGACACTTCTCGGCGCCGCATGGCAAACTATCCTCAGTAATGAAAGCGGTAAAAAGCATGAATGGAAAGTTGTAGAAGGCAAAGAAAATGAGCCTTCTATACTCCATTCGGAGAACCATCATCATGTTGAACATGACCACTCTGGTCAGGACGGGGCTCGCATCGACAATGAAGCCAGCCATCACAATCTCCATGATAGGGAGCATGAAGGACATGAGTGCGATCATCATCATGACCACCATAGCCATCATCATCACAAGGATTATGGCTTGGAGACATACGTCTTCAATGCGCGGAAACCCTTTCTGGAGTCCCGTTTCCTCAAGCTTATGCGCACTGGCCTAAATGGAGTCATACGTGCAAAGGGTTTTTACTGGACAGAACGCGTTCCTGAGGGTGTTGGGCTCTTATCTATTGCCGGAAAAATAATGCGGGCCGACTATATTTCCGACTGGTGGCATACGAGGGTCCAGCGAGGGGAGTTGAAAGTGGATGAGGTTCCCGAGAATGTCCGTAGCTCATGGCTCCCGGAATATGGAGATCGTAGGCAAGAACTTGTATTTATTGGAATTGATCTGGATCGGGAGGCAATTGAACACGCGCTGAAGGGTTGCTTTGTGGATGAAGAATTCATCTCAACCAAGTCTTGAGGAGTCGCTGGTCATTAGCCGATCAAAACCTCATTTGCATCTCATACCACCAGAGTAGGCACCTTGGTTTACTGAATTATCAGACAACAAGAAATGCCAGAATGGTTGCCGAAGATAAGAATTGATTTTCAGATGATTTTTGCAAGAATTGAAATGTGCCATTAAAGACCCAGCAACGGTCCTCGATTCTTGAGGCACTCAGTGAACTCGATAGACCTGTATCTGCACAGGAGCTTTTTGAGTCAGCCTCCGTTAAGTCTCCAGGTCTGGGACTTGCAACTGTTTACCGTACTCTAAAGCGAATGGTCGAGATTGGTGAAGTTCGCAAGATTGAAGTGGCGGGTGTCCCACCCCATTATGAACTGAAGGGAGGCAAGCACCACCATTTCTTTGTTTGTGAGCAATGCCTTAAGATGTTGGTTTTGTATGGATGCCCTCAAGGAATCGCTAAACTGATCCCGCCAGGATTCACTATGACTTCGCACGAATTAATTATTTACGGCCTGTGCCAAAGCTGTGCAGCCAGCAGTTCATGATTTCCGCCTGCTATTAACTGAATAACTCAAATTGTTCCGGGCAAACTGCGAAGTTGAGTCAGTTCTCAATACTACTGTTAATTGGGAGCATATTCATCCCGATTCCTACCTGCTCATCAATATGATGAAGTTCTTACCAGACACTGGAACGGATTACATTTTTCGGATATATTGAACACGATGCTTTATGTTATTGAAGCGCATTTTTTCCGGCCTTTTCGTACCAGCTGATGACTTGACGTCGATGACCTTCTCCATAAATTCGTGTAAATTCGAGAGTTGTATGGTTACTATCATCGGATAATGCTTTTACCCGTTGTGCACAGTAGTCACTGCTCAGGGAGGTGCCGCAGCGATGTTCTATCAGATAACAGAATTCTTCAAAAGTGGTCGGAAAACCGGATGAGTTCGAGTAGTCCATAATATTAAGTGTTAAATTATTGAATGTGACATGGGCCATTTCACGACAGAAGGGCTTACCGGTTTATGCTGCAAAGAATGATGCTCCGCCGGTATGAAATTTTTGGAGTCTGCAAACCTCATGTCCGTAACCATCGGTATCAGAGATTCAACTTTATCGGCTTTTTGTCTATAGTTTTTAAACCATTCGCGACCGATAGTTGGTGGTTGCCATTTCAAATGGTAAGCTTTGTAGCAGGCTTCTCGGTAGCCCATTCCATAATGGTGATCTATCCATAGTTCATATTCTTCAAGCCAGTTAAGGAATTTCGAGACCACCAAATGAAATGAGCGCAACTCCAATTCCACCTGTGGCTCCGTAAGGTCCTCGTCCACGTAGTTTCCTGGGCAAGGTGTATGGCTGGCGGTGTAGAGGAAACATTTGCAATGCTTGCGAATGTAGATAAATCCATCTGCATCATTTGGGTAGGCTCCAATACAAAAACTATGTAATTCAATTAATAGCCCATTCCAGACGAGTTCATAAATACTGCTGCCTCCAGTTGAAGGTGGAGCTTTCTTTATAAAACCAAACCGTTCGAGCAGATTCCTTTCTGGTTTGCTTGCATCAACACCCAGGAACCAGAGCCATTGTTAGAGGCCGCGGGCGAGGCAGGACTGGACACCATGTTTCAGCACACGCAAGTCAGGTCCTTGTTCTTCATTGCCAGTTCCTCTCCTCTAAGCAGACGTGCTGAGAAACTTTCCGGCAAGCCTGATTTTCTCAGTGCCTTCACGGTTGATTGAACATCGTAGGGCACGCGCCTGATGGTTACCGCCTTTGAAGCCGTGTCGAATATGACATATGTTGCCTCGGGTCCACCGTGCCGGGGCTCACCCACACTACCGGCGTTGATAAGGAGTTTAGGGCTCAGACAAACTTCTCGTGGAGCGGCCCCCCTAACGAGCCCCAACTCTTTCTGAATGGTGTCCTTGATGCCAGTCTCAGCTTTTACTGTCAGGCTTCCTTCAATCTGACGCGCGAATGGTACATGGGTATGGCCGCAAATAAGTACGTCACAATCTCCAGCGGCAGCGCGTTCAAAAAGTATCAGATCATGAGTGGACTCCATGAGGTATTCACCAGTGCTGCGAGGGCTGCCATGAACAAGAAGAAGCGACCCAGCATCTGTATCTGTTACCCGATGACCAAAGTAGAGATCACTCAGGAATTTCCGGTTTGCTTTTGTGACCTTGTTGCGTGTCCACTCAAAGGCCGCGTGCCCGTTTTGTCGATCCTCTTCAGTTATGAATTTGCAGCCGCAATCGTCTCGTTCCATACCGATTCCCTCGTCCCAACAACCGAGAACAGTGGCTAGATTCTTTTGCTGCACAAATCGGATGACTTCGTTGGGGAATGGTCCGTACCCCACTAGATCACCCAGACAATAAACCCTATCCACGTGCTGTTGACAAAGGTCATCCCATACAGCCTCCAGCGCTGCGATATTACCATGAAGACACGACAGGAAAGCCAAGCGGGGAGTTGAGGGTTTCTGAATGGGGGATCGTTGAGAATTCGCTTTTGAATCAGTCATTTTTGTGGGTTGGATCTATTTGCAGGGCTCACTTTTGTGAATCTTTTTTGTAGAGCCCGCCATATGTGGAGACCGAATGTGGCCAAGCCACCAACTGCCACCGCACTTCCGGCTCCGACAGGACAGGCACTTCCGCCACAACAGGGGCAGGTCGTTGAAGTCATCAGGCAGGAGCCACTGACAATGGTCCAAGGCCGCCACCACTGCCGGAGTATCTGATGGAATATTGAAGGTGAATTGGAGATGTCAGCTTTCGGTTTTGCCATTTGAATTTTATCAACTTGTCCGGCACTGGGGGGTGCATCCTGTATTTGAACAGCATGATCCGCTGTCACGATCGGGGGCATGACTTATAAAATAGCCGCCACTTATAACGCGTCGGACTGGCAGTCCGGTTTCGGGATCGAGCGTGAGAGCGTCATCATTCATAGACTGTTTTACTTCAAACTGTCGAGGTGGTTCACCAGAGTCAGTGGGAATTGTTTCGTAGATGTAAACAGGCATGGTTATTTTCTTAACATGGTTTCATTTGTTTGGGTCTGCAGATCATCTTCGGTCCAGGCTCTCCATTCGTGGAAAGGGTCGTTGAAACGCACCTTCCATTCTTCGGGGTCGAGTTTCATTTCCTGGTCAGTGAGTAAGCAGGCATCAAGAATTGAGGTGATTTCAGTGCGGTCCATACTGAAGCGCCCGGTATCAATAACTTCCGGCAGGGGAACATTGCCAAACTGAGTGCAGACCAGCTCAGCTTGTGGATTGAGTCCTTTTACTATACCGGTGACCAGCCCCAGTTGTTCACCGTTGACGAGATCTGTTTTATTAAGAAGGATGACATCTGCAAACTCTATCTGGTCCACCAGAAGATCGACTACGCATCGTTCATCCTGTTCATCACGTGATTGATGTCTGTCCACCAGCGAATCGGATGAGCCAAAGTCGCGCAGAAAGTTAAAAGCATCCACTACAGTGACCATGGTGTCGAGCCGCGCAAGGTCGTTCAGACTTCGGCCCCCTTCATCTGAGAATGTAAAGGTCTCGGCGACTGGCAGCGGTTCGGATATTCCGGTGCTCTCGATGAGCAGTTGATCGAATCTTCCTTCTTGAGCGAGTGCCGCCACCTCCATGAGCAGATCCTCGCGTAACGTGCAGCAGATACAACCATTGGACATTTCGATGAGTTTTTCTTCTGAACGGTTTAGGGCTGCTCCTCCGCCTTTGACAAGCGCAGCGTCAATGTTGACCTCGCTCATGTCGTTAACGATTACGGCAACACGGCGTCCTTGGCGATTGTGAAGAATGTGGTTGAGGACGGTCTTCTTTCCCGCACCGAGAAAGCCGGAAAGGACCGTGACGGGGAGGCTGGATGCGATGTTGGACTGGTTTTTCATGTTGGTCCAGTTTCTGATGATTGTGACAGGATGTGCAGAGCAGACCTATTCCTCCCGAACACCGTGTCTTCTCCGGCAAATTCCACAGATACATACGTTGCCGACATGCGTCAGGATCAAAGCCAGTCCGCCTAGTGTGGTTACAATACTGGCAGGAGGAATAGTTAAACCTGTATGGTTCTGCTCATCTGTCACAATGGTTGGACAACAATTGTCGCCGCAGCTTTGGAGCCCTTTTTTCGCCTCGTTAGCATCAGTTTTCTGTGCTGCAGAAGCAAATACTATTGCCGTATTTGCAGTCTCATTGAGAGAATGGGAGATCAGTTGAGGCGTCTCCGCAGCTTTTGCGTTGACCATGTAGGGCATCGCAGCCCCTACCAGAACCAAAGCAATTCCCGATATGCCCGAGGCTACGATCCATCTTTTTCCGTGAATGCGGAATCCCCGAAATATCATGACACCGGCCAGGGGAACGACTAAAATGGCGATGAGCCAGTGGGATGCAGGATGGGACCACCAATGGCCGAATGTAGGGGCTATAATCAATAGCACAGGGGTAACCGCACAATGTATAGCACAGAGAACCGAAGCAATTATACCAAGGCGATCAGGATCTATACGTTTTTTTGAGGTGTGATGAATTTGGTGATTCAATGGATTCATGTGAATTTACGTAAAGTTGTATTCCTTGTGATGGATTGGTGTCAAACTGCACTGACAAGTGGGACAACAGCGAGGTGCTTGTGGTGAGTTTCCTGTTTGATCTTAAATAGATATGACGTCTGGTGAGTTCCCAGACGAGTCTCCATATTCTTGCGGGAACATCCTGCACCAACACCTTCAACAATATCCTTGACAATGATTTTTCCAGTGCCACGTTGACCGGACTCGCCTGTTGCCATACTTCTCCCTACGACATACTGATCCCAAATGATTGAGAGTATATTCTGTTCCTCAGAAATCTTCGACAGCCGTTCAATGACTGTAAATCTCTTTCTGAGTAATAGAGTATTATTATCAAAATCCTTCATGCCGATCACACTGCCAGTTCATAAGTACCTTGTTCCAGCTGAGGAAGGATAACATTAGACAGCATAAATATGCTCGCTATATTGAAAATGAATACGTATACAGCTTTCATATCAGGACAATTTTGTTCTGTTGCATGGATGGGAATTACATTCTAAATGGATAAAGAAAACTTCCGAACCATGCTATACAGAGAGCAAAAAGGACGGCAAAGAGTGCTTGACGACCAACCATCTTTATCGCGAAAGCATAACCCATTTCTCTGGTAACAGTCAGAACCGTTACCAGACAGGGGAGCAGGACTCCAGCGAGGTAAACGGATGTCAGTATCTGAATAGGTGTATCCAGTGGCACCTTGAGTGTGTCCCAGTCGCTGTTGAGAATACCGATCGCAATGCCGTCTTTACGCACAGAGCCAAGAACTATCGCTAGTGCCGCCTCCGGGGGAAGGTTGAAGGTGGCCATAACTGGAGACAGGAGAAATGTTGTTCCTGCGATAGTACCGGACCATTGAAGCAAGCCCGCAAGCACGCAGATAACTATGAAAATGGGAAGTGCCATGAAGGCGAAATCACGAAGGATTTGAACAGATTCCCGTAAGACTGCTTTCCAATCCGGGAGTCTGAGGTTCCCCAGAGCCGGGATAAGCATCTTGTTTTGTGCCTGTCGAAGGACTGATGGTGTTGTCAGCCTCAAATATACAAGAGTGGTGATGGCCAGGGTGGCGAGATATATGGGAGCCAACCACATGAAACCCGCCGCTGCAAATACAGCCAGAGTCGCAGGGAGCTGGTAGGAGCAGGCAGACCCAAAGGATATGGCTGAGATGCAAGTGCCACGTGTGCAGCTGGTGCATGATCGGGTGGCTATTATTGCCGGAACATTGCATCCGAAGCCCATAGCAACACGCACCAGGTCTCGTCCCCCGAGCCCAATTGGCCTCAGCCATCGGTGTAAAGCATATGAAAGATGGTCTATCAAACCGCTACTTTTGTAAACCGAGATCAGTCCCGAAAATATCAGGATCGTTGGTAGGGCATAAAGTAACAGGAAAGGAAACATGGCTGCCACCCCATATTCTCCCCCTAAGGCGGCGGCTATCGGCGCGGGAAGAGTGTTGAGCCACCCTAGCAACGGCTCTAAAAAAGTAATTAAGGAATCATACAATTTGTCTGCCAGTGCGTTGGCTTGTGTCACTGCCACCCAGGCCGGGCTGAAAAGCAAAAGTAAACTCAAGGGCGCAAATCCTACTACCTGCTCCAGAAGGATTCTCCATGGGCGTTCTTGAATGACTGGAAACTCAGGTAAATCAGCAGGATCGAAATTCAGCAAGGGCTTCGCCGAGATGACCGTCGTCCTCACTTTTACAAGATCAGCGGCATCTGGAGAGCGACCATTAAGGAGGGTGATTGGCACCCCGAGTTTCCCTATCCAAGAGCCCAGCAATTTATTCGCCTCCTCGGGCTTGGTCAGCGCCAGTCGATCTCTGAAGGTCAGGGTTATGGCAACTTTCCTTGATCCCAAAAGCGGATGCAACGAGGCCAACTCATCCCTCGCTCTATCAGCTCTCAGCACGAGAAGCACACTTTCGGCGGCTTCCAAGGTTGTAAGAGTGTCTTTCACTGTGACTGCATCAGAACCAGTGAGAATCCCTGGCGTATCGACCCATTCCCACTCTGCGTCTGCATAGCTTGCGCAACGAAGAGTAGTACCCGCCAGTGCTGATGATTCAGCAAAACGACCGGTCAAGGCTGATAGAAGACTGCTCTTGCCAACGCTCTCTATTCCAATAACCACAACTTTCGGAAGTCTGGACTTGGGTGCGCATGCATCTTCTCTGGGCAATTCTATTAGCATTCTCTTGTCTTAATACCGTATGGAAATGAGATCCCTCAATTGAGAATGAGAACTTATTCTCAATTGGTGTCAGAGTCAATAATTTTATTGCAAATATGCGATTGGCTTTTTGAACCCGACTGGAGGGGAGAGCTTTTTGGCTGGGTATTCTAAATTCATCTTCTGATTTTGCCGCAACCGCGAGCGGTATGAGGGGAGATAATTTTCAAAATTGAAAGCATCCCACATAGACACTCCATTTGAGCTGGATTCGTAGCATTCAACGGTTCCTTCTCAGCCTCTATTAGATAAAATTTGGAAAGACATGCCCAAACTTCTCCAAGTATTTTCGGTGGGCTGTCTCCGCCAGTTTAGTCGGCTGACTGGTTCTATCGGGAATCATTCCATTCCTGGTTAATCCACAGCACAAATCCGTTGTTTCTGGAAATAACGAGTATTCAATGTGAGAGAAATCAGTCTGAATTTTTTCCAGCGTATTCATTCCCGGAGAGCCCTTTTCCCGAAAATCCCTGACTTGTGTCCTTGTGCTGAATGGAGGATAATGAGCATCAAATTCCCCTCATGATGAAATGGATACGGGCACACTGCATGCGGGCGGCTTATGCCGCACTTTTTCTTTGCTTCCTGTCTCCGGCAGGCGCCAGTCCCGTCGGCCAGGCGGCGGAGACTGCCCCAGCAGACTTTGAAAAGCTGGCTCACGATTTCAAGGGTCACATCCTGAATCTGGTAGGGGAGTTCTGTTTCGATTGTCATGACGGTGAGACAACCAAAGGCGATCTCAATCTGGAACGTTTCCAGGATTTTGAAGTGGTCCGATCGGACGCGGCCGTCTGGCAGCAGGTTCTGGAACAGATTGAACTGGGGGAAATGCCGCCCCGGGATAAACCACAACCCACACCGGCTGAACGGGCAGCCCTGACCGACTGGGTGCGGGCTTATCTGCGGGCCGAGGCCTGGTCTCAGGCCGGTGATCCCGGACCGGTTGTCCTGCGTCGCCTGACCAATGACGAGTACAACTACACAGTGCGGGACCTGACCGGGGTTAAGGAACTAAATCCCACCCGCGAATTTCCTGTCGACAGTGCGGCCGGTGAGGGCTTCACCAACACCGGCGAGGCCCAGGCGATGTCCCCGTCTCTATTTGAAAAATACCTGAGTGCCGCCCGCGAGGTGGCCGGGCACCTGGTTCTCCTGCCGGATGGACTTGAATTCTCACCGCACACCACCGAACGCGACCAGTCCAATGCCATCGTCGAGGACATCCGGCATTTCTATCACCAGGTTCTGAATACACAGACCATTGATTTCAGTTATAAGCCCGGCCGCGAAGTGGGCAGTGTCAGGCCAACCACCAGTGCTGAAGGTCTTGTGGATATTCACGCCTATATCAAAGCTCTCGTGGAAGCCCGGGATCAACTGGCATTGGGGAATCCGTCCGCTGCCGAAGCTGTGGCCGCTGAGCGCGGTCTCAATGGCCGCTACCTTCACATTCTTGTCGGATCTTTATTGAAGGCGCCAGCTGATGACGTTTCTCCCACATCTCTGTTGGGGACACTGGGACACAAAATCCAGAATGCGGGCCAGGGATTGGAATCGGTGAATGAGATTACTCAATGGATTCAGGCCTGGCAGAACCGTCTCTGGAAATTCAATGCCGTCGGTCACCTCGGCGAACTCCGTCCGTGGCAGGAACCTGTCAATCCGGTGATGAATTCACTCCCGGTGAGTCTCCCCCTGCAGGCTGGAGAAAGGGATACCGTGGATATTTTTCTGTCGGCCACAAGTGCCAGTGGAAATGTGCCGGTCCGATATGATAATGTCCGGATCATCCGGGACGGGATGGTGCTCAAGGTCGACGGTGATTCCATTTTTCAGATTGATGAAGGATTCAGGATCGCCAGACAGACTCTGGCATCCGGGTTGCCTCACCTGCTTTCCTTGTGCCGTGAGTTGAAGGAATTGAATGGCGATGCCCGCGCTGGCATGGCAGATGCTCTGGCGGAGCAGATGGAATCCGCAGTCGGGAGCCGGGTTTTCAGGCAGCTTGCGGAGACACTCGGACTGCTGAAGCAGGGGCCATCAGCCAATCCGGTCGACTCACTGGATTTACTCACTGATCCCATAAGAAATGCCGGTGGGCACGTTTCCATCAATGGTTGGACACGTGCGGGACTGGCGGATCTTTCCATTCTGGGCAATGGATCTGACGAGACCTGGCACATACCCGGCGAAGTGCCGCCCCACAGTATTGTCGTACATCCCCGGCCCGAGCGATGGATCGGAATCTCGTGGAAGGCACCGGCCAATATGAAAGTGAGAGTCAATGCCTTTGTGCATGACCGGCACGGGTGTGGGAATGGAATTCTCTGGACTGTCAGTCACCGCTCCGCATCTGGAAACCGTCTCCTCCATCAGGGCAGAGCCAGACCGGCAAGTTCCGGCAATGTGCCTGAAACTGACAGTTTGTCTATCGCCAGAGGAGATCTCATTTCGGTTGCCATTGATGCGGCTGATGGCAATCACAGTTGTGATCTGACACAGGTGGACCTGATTGTCACTGAAATTGGTGGGGAGGCTCGGGAGTGGTCGCTCAGCAGAGACTGTGCGGACAGTCTGTCGGCCGGCAATCCCCACCCGGATGGTCATGGTATTCCAGACACCTGGTATTTTCATACGGGCCAGTCCGATGGGAGCGATGAGATTCAGGAGATCATTCCCACAGGTTCGCTTCTGGCGCGCTGGCTGGAAGCCCCCGATCAGGCGGCCGCGGACCAGATTGCCCGTGAAATCCAGTCATTGATACAGGATCATCACACCACAGATTCCAATCCTTCCGACCGGAGAATGGTGGAGCTTCTCACCCGCTTCGGCAGCCCGTTCTACCGCGGATTCACCTGGGACGATTTTGCTGAATTGGGGGCTTCCTCCAGGAAAGTTTCAACCGGAGTCCCATCATCCGGCCGCATTGAATTTGAGGCGCCTGGCTTCAGGAGAATCACATTGCCGGCTGAATTGTGTGACGGCGCTGAATTGCATATGACTGCGTCCATATCCGGATCCCCGGGCCCGGTCCAGTTTAAGCATTTTGCGGGAGACTTCTCCGGGATTCAGCCAATGTGGGACCCCGGATCCGAGGTCATCACCAGTCCGGACATCTCGGCCATTCAAAGCGTCGGGGAGGAATTCGGCCAATTCCGATCCCTTTTTCCGGTGGCGATGTGTTATGCGCGGGTGGTGCCCATCGACGAGGTGGTGACTCTGCTTCTTTATCATCGGGAGGACGACCACCTCAAATCACTCATGCTATCAACCGCCCAGATCGACCAGCTCGACCGGCTCTGGAATAAATTGCGCTATGTCAGCCGCGATGCCTTCAAGCTGGAGGTCGCCTTGGAACAAATTCTTGAATTCGCCACCCAGGATGCCGATCCAAGTCGTTTTTTCCCAATGCGCGAACCGGTGGCACGACGTGCGGCCGCGCTCAGAGACTGGCTGGAGTCGACCCAACCCGTCCATCTTGATTCGGCCATCAGACTGGCGGCTCAGGCGTGGCGGCGCCCCCTGACCATTGCGGAAAATCACGGACTGCGGGCGCTATACCATTCGCTCAGACATCAGGAGATTACCCACGAACAAGCTCTGCCACTTGTCGTCGCCAGAATTCTGGTGGCACCAGAGTTTCTGTACCGCGACGAGGCCGCTCCCGCCGGGGCCGACCCTCAGAATGTCAGCAGCTGGGAACTGGCAACCCGCCTCAGTTATTTCCTCTGGTCCAGTCTGCCCGACGACCGGCTCAGGCAGCTCGCGGAGGACAATTCACTTCAGGATCCCGATGTGCTCGCGCAGGAAGTCAGCCACATGCTGAGGGATCCGAAAGTCCGTCGACTGGCCATTCAATTTGCCTGCCAATGGCTGCATATCCGCGACTTCGAGACCTTCGATGAGAAAAATGAAAGGCTGTATCCGGAATTCTCCACTCTCCGCCATCACTTCTACGAGGAAGCCATCCACTTCCTCACCGACATTTTCCTCTCCAATGAAAGCATCCTCACCATCCTGAATGCCGACCACACTTTTGCCAATGCGAGCCTGGCTGGATTTTATGGATTGGATACAGGCGCCTCAGATTCATCGGTATTCTCACGGGTTGAGGGAATCAGAGACTCGGGCCGGGGCGGAATCCTCGGTATGGCAGCCACCCTTTCAAAGCACTCCGGTGCCTCACGAACCAGTCCGGTTCTGAGAGGCAACTGGATCTATGAAACTATTCTTGGCGGGAAGATGCCGCGCCCGCCTGCCGACGTGCCCCAGCTGCCATCCCAGACACCCGATGGCCTCACCGAGCGCCAGCTGATTGAGAAACACAGCTCGGATCCGGCCTGTATGCGATGTCATTCACGCATTGACCCCTATGGTTTTGCATTGGAAGGGTTTGACACAATTGGCCGGGCACGGGGCCTCCTTTCCGGGGATATGGGCGCCGACACAAAAACCCGGCTCCCCGATGGGACTGACATCGACGGACTCACTGGTTTGCGGGAATATCTAACCGTTGAGCGCAGGGATGACTTTATCCGGACATTCTGCACCCGTCTACTCGGGTATGCCCTGGGAAGATCGGTCCAGCTTTCCGATGAACCGCTCCTTGAGGAAATGGCTCAAAAGCTGCGGGTCGATGGATTCAGGGTGGAGTCAGCCATACAGATCATCGTCGCCAGTCCACAATTCCAAATGACGCGCGGCGCGGACTTTCAGTCCCCCCTGGCAGATAATCAATAGTCAGCGGTCCCGGGATAAAAACTGCAGCAGCCAGACCTCATCACGCAATCCGCCACACAAAGGAGGGTGGACATTCCTGTCCGCCAGTAGGGATTCCTCCCGTAAATTGGCACAAACAAGCCATCCGATTGTGCCGGCCGACTGCCTATCAGTCCTGCAGAACTCTGATGATTTGTGGGCAGGGGGATATATAAAATTGCTGGCGTTGTCGGAATTATCCTGAATGACAAATGTGTTAAAGTTGGCCCCTTGCACATTTTGACGGACTTGCATGCGGGATATTCCAAAGCTCCAACGGAGCGACACGATACCAGCATAGCCCGCGAGGGCTATGAACAGATCATTAAAAAGAGATAAGGTCTGAAGGACCGGCCAGATTCATAGCCTCTCAACCCGCCGAAAATCATCCCCGCATCCGCCATTTTTCATCGTGCTCGAAATTGAAACTGAAATCGAAACCCGAATGGCCGGTATCATTTCAGGCAGCCTTCATTTTGAGAAACAAATCCCACTGGACTATGCATCAATCATGCTTTGGGGTTGAAAGCGTCCTTGAGTCCGTCACCCAGAAAATTGAGAGAAATCAGGAGGAGTCCGAGAAAGATTGTGGGAAATGCGATGAGCCACCAGTAGATTCTGATGGGATTGATCTGCGGGACACCTCTGGATATGAGTGATCCCAGGCTGGCAAAGGGACTCTCAATCCCCAGTCCCAGAAAGCTTAGAAATGATTCATATAGGATCACGCTGGGTATGGTCAGCATGACGTATGTCAGCACAATGCCCATTATATTGGGAATAATATGGCGTGATATTATATAGAAATCCCCGAGTCCTAGCGAGTGGCACGATTCGAGGAATGGCTGGCTTTTGAGGGCGAGTACCTGGCCACGGACTATGCGTGCCAGTGTCAGCCACGACACCGCTCCAAGCCCTGCAAACAGGAGCATGAAATGCAGCAGTCCACTATGATCACCCAGCGCTTTGCCCAATGGACTGGCCAGCAATATGTCCTTCATCGTTGTCAGCAGCACAATGACAAAAATGATGGATGGCAGCGAATAAAGTATGTCGACAAAACGCATCATCAGCTGGTCGAGCCGTCCTCCAAAATATCCGGCGATAATACCCCAGGTTGTGCCGATGATAAATGAGACAGCCGCACCGATAATGCCGACGAGCAGGGAGATGCGTGCCCCGAAAATGATGCGGCTCCAGAGGTCTCTGCCATGGTCATCGGTTCCCATCCAGTGAGTGAGTGATGGGGGTGAGAAATTGCTGTCGGTTATGGTGTCTGGGTGGTAGTTCGGCGCCAGTGGGGCCACTAGGATAATCAGCAGCAATCCGGCAAGTATCACACTGGAAATGACAGCCGGCCGGTTATCGAGGAAGCGCTCCAGACACAGCCGCATCGGGTGGTTTCCCCGATCATCTGTATTGTCCATATCCTCATTCTTCATTTCGTGATCATTCATGAACGCGTATTGGATCGGATTCTCGGGTCGAGCCGGGAATAAAGGGTGTCGACAACAATATTGAAAAATATCACCAAAAATGAATAGATGAGCACCAGACCGACAATCATGGTATGGTCGCGGTTCAGCGAGCTGTTGACCAGGAAGGTCCCCAGTCCGGGAATCTGAAACAGATTCTCCACGACAAATGACCCGGTCAGCAGATCCGCAAGCAGTGGCCCGGAATAGGAAACCACCGGCAGCAGCCCCATCGGCAGGGCATGCCGGAACATTACCGCAACCGGCCCAACCCCTTTGGCCCGGGCCGTCCGGATAAAATCAGAAGTCATCGCCTCCTGAATGCCTTCCGAAACAAGCCGGCTGATTTTACCACTGTAATAAATACCCAGCGTGAGCACAGGAAGCACAGCATGCCAGGGCGTATGAAATCCACTGGTCGGAAAAACCGGTATGTATATGGCGAAAACCAGAACAAGCACCGGCCCCAGCACCATCGAGGGAACACATATACATATCAGCGCAAAAAGTGAAATAAAATCGCCTGAGACACGGCCGCGTTTCCAGGCGGCGAAAACCCCCAGAATGATGCCGGTGGAAATGGCGAAGACGAAGGCAGTGAGTCCCAGTGCCATGGAAACCGGAAGTCCCTGACGGACTATGTCGTTGACGGTGTGATTCCGGTATTTCATGGACATACCGAGATCGCCCTGAATCAAGTCTTTGAGAAAGTAGCCATATTGGATCAGGACCGGTTTATCGAGGTGGTATCTGGCCTTGACCGCCTCCTCAACCATGGGGGATGGGAAGGAACGCTCACCTTCAAAAGGACCGCCCGGCGCCAGACGCACCAGCACAAATGCCAGAAATGTCACCACCAGCATCAGTGGGATTATTGTCAGCAGCCTTTTAATCAATGGGATCATGGAAAATTTCTGGAATGGTCAGTCTGCCTCAATTTATTTGCGGACGCCAATGACACGTGCGGGGTGGCGGTCCAATACATTGAAATATATACCTGTGACCTTATCGGGATCGAAAAGGTGAGTTCCTTTGTACAGATAAATTGGAGCGATGGGCGATTCATTCATCAGCAGCGTTTCCGCCTGCTGGAAGTAACTGCGGCGCCTTTCGGAATCCAGAGTGCTGTTGGCGTCGGCAATCAGTTTGTCATATTGCGGATGACTCCATCCGGTCCGGTTATTGACTTCGGTTGAGGTGAATAGTTCCAGAAAGGTATTGGCGTCATTGTAATCGCCGACCCAGCTGCTTCTGGAAATATCATATTTCAGGGATTTCTGATTCTGCAGGAAGACAGTCCACTCACTTTTCTGGAGGCGTATATCCACATTCAGATATTCCTTCCACATGGCCTGAAGCTCGACGGCAATCTTCTGGTGATTTGAAGCCGGTCCCGATGAAGCGCCATTGAATGAATACTCCACTGGCGGAAAGCCCTGGCCATCCGGGTACCCCGCATCCGCCAGGAGCCGCTTCGCCAGCGCGGGATCGTGAATCTTCGGCGGCGGGGCGAGTTCATAGTCTTTCGTGTTTCCCGGGACAAAATTCAGGCTGGGTATCTCGTCAGCCCTGGTGATCCTTTCAGTGATGCGTTCCCGGTCGATCGCCAGACTGAAGGCCCGTCGCACGCGGGCATCATCAAAGGGTGTCTCAGTCGTATTGAATCGCAGAAAATAGGTTCCCAGATAATCAAACTGATGGAAGTCTTTGCGTGTTATGAGCCTGTCGACCAGAGGGGCCGGGATAAGGTCCTTATCAATGATGGCATCGACCTGGCCTTTGAGGTAGAGATTGAGGGCTGTTGAAGGATTGGATATCGGCAGAAAGTCAACCGTGTCGGACACGGTATTTACGGAATCCCAGTAGTGGGGATTCTTGCGGAGCCGTATCGAATCATTGAGACGCCACCATACAAGCTGATATGGCCCACTGACCGGCAGTGGCTTCCGGTTCAGCCACCGCAGCGGGTCCGCCTCAATCACATGCGCCGGCGTCACCGCAAAGATCGGCATGGCCAGCAGGTGCAGAAAATGGGACCGCGGCGCCGACAGTTTCACTTCAAATGTTTTTGCGTCCAGTGCCCTGAATGAAGGCTTTGGCGGAGGCGGGCCATCGGCTGCATCCGGCCGGTTGAACCACGCCTCGGCTCCATCAATCAGAAAAAAAAGTCCGGCGTATCGGGCATTATTCTGGGGATCGAGCGCCCTCATCCATGATTTTTCGAAGTCGGATGCGGTTATGGGAGTGCTGTCTGACCAGATGATTTTTTCGCGGAGGTGAAACCGGTAAGTCATTCCGTCGTCATCCACGTCCCACGATGCGGCCAGTCCCGGTGTGGGGGCCGCTGTCACCGGATCACTCCGGACCAATCCCTCAAACAGACATTCGACCACCCGTGCGTCCGCCTGACCGGATATCACAATCGGGTCCAGTGACTCGGGTTCCACCGAATTGGCTATCACCAGATCGGCACGCTCAAAGCCGGGGCGGCACCCGCACAAAACAGTCGCGACAACGACCAGTGCCACAGACACAGCTTTTCCCCGGATATAATCCCGGATCAATCGCCAATTGAATATGTGCTGTGGAGTCACTATCATAAAGGGAGCCGCGTCTGAAATGGAAAAGTGACACGTGGCAGTCAATGCCCTATCTTTCCTGGTGAGGATGCCACAGAAAGTGGCGGATATGAACCGCATTTTTAAATCAATAATGCTGCTGACAGTGGGGACGGTATTGTTCCTGGCGGCGGTTCTGACTCCCGCTCACTGGAAAGTCGTGGTGCCGGGTGTCCTTGAAGTCGCCGGCATGGACTCGGACACCGTCGATGGCCAGGTTCAGTTTCTTCTTCAAAGTGAAAAACCTGGTGTTGTCTCCATGCTGGAATCCGTTCCCGATCTGGTGATGACCAACCGCTCAATTGTGGCTCCCGATATTCAGGTTCTGCTTGAGAAAAGACCTGTGTTTATCCTGTCCGGCGGAGCCGAGCCATATTTTGAATCCATCTTCCGGAACACATTCTCCACCGGGCAATTCAATGAGGCCTTTGGCGAAATTATGGATTCCCACGGCATGATCACCAATACCGCCAGCCTTTTTCTCAATCAGTCCCTTCGTCTGCGACTCTTTGAAATTCTCTCCGAGTCGAATAATGGCGTGGTCAGAAGTCTCCTGAAGACACGCGGAATACGCCACTTCAATAAGCTCAAACCGATTGATCAGCCGACTGGAGCGGCCCTCGATGTCTCTGTGCTCACCACCGCTTTGCTCGTTCAGTCGGATTTTGTGAGCCGGGATATTGCCCAGACACTTCAACTTTGGGCCGACCGTGCCTTTATCGAAGAAAACAGAGAATCTGAGAAGCTGGAGGTTTTCTACCTGGCGCTTCTGAATCTGAGTTCCCGCCTGGGATACCTGCAACTCGCCGAACTGACCCGTCTTCTGCCGGCAACCAGGACACTGGTTGACTGCAGTGCCATCGCCACCGGCAAACACGGAGGCTTTCCGCTTTTTTATGCGGCCAGTCTCCTCACACGGGATCCCGCCGGAGTCGCTCAATGGTTCCTGGATTCCTCCAATTCTCAAGCGGCCATACTGACGCTGACGGAGGCGGTCAATCAGGGAGCCGGAGCCATACACTTTCTCACCCGCGGTCCGCACACGCTCATACCATCGGGCAAGGATCTGCTGGATCCACTCAAGGCCTCAATTCATCCCCATACTTCCGGAACCGGACTGACCGGATGGGTGGCCTCAAATCCCCGCACAGCTTTCTGGGTCCGGATTCTCTCTCTGTGGGCAGCAGGCCTTTTTTTCACAATGCTCGCTATCCATCTGATTCGATGGAAGAGCAAGTCTGCGGCTTCGGATCCATTCAGGCCTGGCGGTGGCAGGAGAATTCCGGGAAATCTGGCCCTGGGGCGTAATGCGATAGTTGGCCTGCTTGTTGGTGGAGTGCTCTGGTATCTGGCCGAACCTCCATCCGACTGGAATGCGGTCTCACCTGAGATCAAGGCTTCAGAGTCACTGCCACCGGCGATGCCCATGAAACTCATATTTTCAACTACATCCATGAATACTCAATCAATCGATCAGCCGACCATCGTCGTTCTTGTCGTGTTCCTGCTGGTGCAGCTGGCTCTCTATTTCGTATGCCGGATGAAGCTGGCTGAGATCCGGCGTGCCGATATGGAATCGGCTCTGAAACTGGAACTCCTGGCCAATGAGGAAAACCTTTTCGACTCGGGTCTCTATGTGGGACTCGGCGGGACAGTATTGGCTCTGAGCATGGTGACACTGGGCATGGTGGAGGCGAGCCTCATGGCCGCCTATGCTTCTACGCTCTTTGGCATTCTGTTTGTGGCTGTCCTCAAGATATTCAATATCCGTCCATTGCGCAGGCAGCTTCTGATGGATTCGGTTAAGAAGAAACAAGATTAGACAAACGTCCGGAGAGAAATGAATCGTCCACTTCTGCTTTTGATATGTGATTTTCTGTTGCTGAGCATGTTTGCTCTGGCGCGCTTTGACGTGCCGCCTGATGCAGTGGTGGTGGATCCATCGGCTATCCTGGATGATACTCCGGGGGATGAGGTTTCCGACTCCGGTCTCCTCAGCACCCTCGAGCAATCACTTGCCGCAGAAAAGCAGGTAAACGCCTCCACTCAACAGGAACTCGAACAGGCACGGTCACAACTCGAACAGACTTCCCGGAACCTCCAGTCCCTCGAAAATCAGTATCGTGAGACCCAGGCCAGTCTCGAGCAGGTCGCCGGTCAGAAGGCCGATTCTCAAGCGGAAGTCGTGAAGCTCGAGGACGCACTCCGGCAGACGCGCACCCGCCTCACCACCATCCAGTCCCTTTCCCGGGAAGAGCAGGCCAAACTCCAGAAAGAACTGGAGAAACGGGAGAAGGATCTGATTGTGCAGGAAACCCGCCTTCAGGAAGTGCAGCTTGCGCTCAAGCAGAAAGAGGAGATGCTCGAGTCATCAATACGCGAACAGGCCGCTCTCGAACAGCGCCTCGTCGACATCGAGGAGAATTCTGAAAAGATCTCCCAGGAAAAGGAACTCCTCGAGGAGGAAAAACTGAAGCTCGCCAGCCGGAACCAGTTGCTCGATTCAACCATCGAAATTCTCAAAACTGAAAAACAGATGATCGCATCCACTCTCACGGATGCCCGCGCCACCATCGCCGTCGAAAGGAAAAAAAATCAGGACCTCCAGACCCAGGCATTCCAGCTCTCCAATAACGTCGCCAACCTCGCCTCGAAATCCGAGGAAATGAAACAGGAAATCAAAGAGGAAATCCGCAAAAATACGGTCCTGTCTCCCCATGAGATTTTCAGCCAGTACATAACCCGCCAGGTCTATGTCCGCTTTGAATATACAGATGGATCCCGCGAAAAGGAACTGGTGATTCCGTCGGTTCTTTTCAGACCGTCAGGATCGAACCAGAGCTGGGCTGTCTTTCATATTCACGATTCACCATTGGATGCCAGGAACCGTATCAGTGTGCCGGATGCTATGAGTGTATGGCTGCAATTCGGGACCACGGCTGTGTCGATGGGGCAGCTGGTATTCCATCCGAATGACCCCGCCGTTGTTCTGGCGCCTGTTTCAATTCCAGCCGACTATCTGGATGTGGCTCCGGAGCCCTTTGATTTTCCCGACAACGCCCTGCAGTTTGATGAATGTATTGTCATTCAACCGGTCGAACAGAATTACGGCACCATCAAGTTCTCCATATTTCCGGGTCTCAGCAATCTTATCCGCCTCCAGGATGGTGGGGTACTTTCAAATCTTCTGGGTAACTTCAACGCCCGCCGTGGCAATTTTCTCTTCTCCAGAGGCGGGGACTTTCTCGGCATCATGCGGAGCGGCAACGAATCCATCCTTCTCGAGAACTTTGCCCCATCCAATATTATGCGGGTCGGACGTCAATACGATGCCACGTCTGCCAAGCAGTTATTGGAGGCATTCTTCCAGCAGAATGCCTCCGGGCCAGCTCCATCCAGATCATTGCTTCAGCAGCCCTGATTCTGACTCTCACTCGGCGGCGCGTACCAAGAAGAAAATTTCCGATGCCAACAGCGGGAGAGCTATAATAACTTCGCCTTTTGCTTGCTGAGTCGAATATATATTCCAGTCCTTCAGATCAATAGATGTCAGAATCTCAATTTCTGAAGGCCGGTCAGAATCGAGTTGCAGCCTGATGGAGCCGCCATCCGGATTCAGGGCAATGGACTGGATCCTGACTGGAAGGCCCAGGCTTCCCGGTGTGGGTTGAGCTGAGATCCAGTTCTGAGCTGATGTGGAGAATTGGGGGGAGGTCGGGTCGGCATGCTGGAGTGAGGATCCCAGTCCATCCGCATCTGTCGGCCAGGGAGCCCGATCGTCATACCAAACTTCACACCAGGAAGTATTAAGAAAGTCGGCCAGCCTCAACTTTTCTCCGCCATTGTCCAGGCGCCCGTCAAACCGCGCCAGAATTCTCTTGTTTATGTCGGCATCCGGGAAACTTGCCAGGGGTCCGGTAAGCAGCCATGGCTTGCCCGGAGGAAGGCTCGTTCCCGCAGGCAGATAGAGACCCAGCCCTTCGAATATTGTATTCCCCAATTCCACTGGGGACTCTCCGATATTGATGAGTTCCACAAATTCCGGGTAGGGGTCGCCATCAGCCGGGTGATAGTGGATTTCAGATATGCGGACCGGTGATGTGATGGATTCATTCATGAATGTGGCCGATGTGAGAGCACTCCACGATCGATTGTTCCTGTCATAGGCTCTGGTACTGATATGCAGGTAATTCTCCAAGGTTTCCTGAACCGGTCCCGATGTTGCAGATCCGGCGGGACTGCCGTCCGCACTTCTGGGGTCTGATCCATCGATTGTGTAATATATGGTATTTGAGGAAAAACCGGATCTGATTATCGTGCCAGTTGGATATCGGCCCGGTGGCTGTGTCAGAACTGGTGCCGGAACCGGCGATGTCCAGCCATTGGATTCCAGCTGGCGAAGCACAGTTCCCGAGCGCGATGGGAAATATGATTTCATGAGCCAGTCCAGTTCATCGGCCACTTCGACATCCCGCTGGTACGACTTTCCTGGATTCCCGGGATTATCGCGGGTATCACCCCATCGCGCTGATTCGAGAATGACGGCATTGCGGATGTCCCGGAACCTCTTCCAGTAGTGTTCTGCTGGCTGATTTCGTGCCCAGGGTGCCTGGTCATCCGGTGGAGCCACGGTCGATGGATTGAGAATTCCTCCAGAAGAAAAATGTCTGTGAATACGGTCATTCAGCTGATTCATGAAGCCCGGATCGGCGAGAAGATTCTGGAAAAGTTGTGCCGGGCTTCCGGTATTGCTGACTTGTGTCACATCAGTGGTGGCGGACTTCAGGACATGCTCGGCATCCCAGGAATGGAAATGAAAAGGAATTCCTCCATCCACATCCGCAGATATATACCAATTGTGTCTGGGCCAGTCATCATTGCCTCCATAGAAGTTTATCAGCATGTAATCAATCAGATTTGTGGTATCCACCATCGAATTGATCCGTGGGTCTGATGGTGATGATTGACTCAGTGAGAGCAGCTCATTCCAACTCCGGGCTGTTCCACTCACTGTGCCGGAAGCGGAATGTTTCACTACATCGTAATGATCGTCATCATTGCCAAAATATTGTTCGGCGAAGGCATCATCCGGACGTTCATGAAGGTCATACATTCCCCAGTAAAGTCCATTGAGAAAGAGGTGGCAGAACCGGCTGTGGGGTGAGGCATGGCCCGTCTTCAGCAAAAGATCACTCATATATGCATCGCGGGCAAACTGACTTCTCTTCCGCTGATTATGGTCGGGATGAGTGAATGTCAGATTCAGATGCGCATCCAGTATCAGTGAATTGAAATTATCCACCGGCGAATCCGGAAAAATTCGCGCCCGCAGTCTTTCGGGACCATATTCAGATTTGAATACCAGACGGAACGACAGCTTCTTCGACTTCCAGTTGTTCACGGAACTGCCTCCCTGCATCTGAATCCCGCAGAATGCTGAGGTCATCAGAGAATTATCCGTTGAAATAAATTCAAAGTGTGCCCTGCGCTCCCATTGGGGGCCACTCCGTGATGCATTCGAGTAAATCCCCGTATTCGGGTGGAAGAGATCGTCCGGTGGTATGGAAATGGATATGGCTGGCAGCTCGGTCCAGGCGGAGCGGGCATCCGCAGTATACCGGGCGTCCTGCATGATTTCCGAAGCCATCTGATAATCGCCGGCAGTTGTTGGTGATGTCCCCCAGTTGGAAGGATACCCATCCGGCCGTGCGGACTGACCCGCCAATGATGGAATGAAGAGAAAGGAACGCACTGATTCTGCGGAGTCGGCAAAACCGTCCCGGAACGCCCGGGTTCTCAGCACCATACCAGGCTTTGATGGACTGCTTCTGAATGCGATCGGCTCCGTATATGCATGTCCCGATCCAGGTGCGGGATCAGATCCATCAGTCGTGTATATTATCTGTGCCTCCGGGTCTGGATGCTGGATTGTGATGGTTTGTGATTCTGAAACCAGCATGCCACCCTGTCCGGAAATTTCAGGGGTCGGGAGCACTCCGATAATGCGTGACTGGTCTGTATTCAGTGCGCCCGGAGTCGGTGTCATCAAGTAGCTCGGAATCCCGGATTCCAGAAGCCCGTATGTCATTCCGGACGACTGGGGCGGGTATTGCGGTGAAAATTCGGGTTGGCTGCCATCAGGATCATGCGGCGGGACCAGCCCCAGATATTCTCCTTCTGAATTCAATCTGAAATTGGTGTGAAGCGGGTTTCCTGCTGTTTTTATGTCCTTGCCGGAGGCGAAAATAACCAGGTACTCCCCCGGCTGAACAATCACTGCTGGAAAGATCCACTTATAGGGCTCACCGGCATTGTCAGTCAGGCCCCAGCCGCGAAGGTTCAACTCCCGGTCGCCGCCGTGAAATAGTTCAATCCAGTCCTGGGCTTCATTATCCTCATCGGGGATTCCGGTTGCCGGCAGCGCTGAAAATTCGTTGATGACCAGCGATTGCATGGATAAATCAATTTCAGGATCCACGGAAACAGTCACTGGATCCATCACGGCTCTGGTCGATCCATCGGTGACATTCACAATCGAGTGATCCGCTGCCAGGGCAATTTCAATGTCTCCGATTATCTCCGCATCAAATAGGTATCTGAATTTCTGTCCGGCTGGCTGGAGTGGGATGACTGAAGTGGATGGTGAACCATTGGCCGTGAGGTCTCCTGCGAAAGTGCCGGACACAGGCCGTGAAAATTGTATATCCACCATTACAAGTTCCGGGATAGTTGATCCTGCAGTTGGCATCATTCCAATCACCACTGGAATCAGCGGATCCAGTATGTTCAATACCACGGAATTCACACCGGATGTCGCCTCAAAAAAATTGCCCGAACGATCCTGGATGGTGGCGTCACCACTCCAGGTCAATTCTGTCCGCCCGGATTCCATTGGACTGAAATAGAATGTGAAAGTCCTATTATCCGGTGATGCGGTCACTGAGTCCGCTTCATTGCCATTTATAAGTAGATCCGGTGCCGCGACTCCGGTCACGGCCTCGGAAAAGGTGACAGAGAACTGATTCAGGGCCTCAACTGACTGACCGTTTGCCGGGGCGGTCTGTATGATGACCGGAGGTGTTTTGTCCTGGATTTCTGCCACAATCTCCATGTCAAAGACTATGTCACTGCTTGTTATGGTCGTATTCAGCACGACAACCGCGAGCTGATTGTCCGATGACTTGAGGTTAAACTGTTCAGGGTCTGTGACCCAGCGTCTGAATGTCGGTTCGGTGGTGGCTGGTGCGGTCGCCGTGTGCAGAATGGGATCAGCCGGGACATTATTGCGATACATAGCGATTCCATTCAGCCACACCGCCACGCCATCATCGATATGTGTGTTGATTATCAGTCGCTGAATCTCATCCGGATTCTCCAGGTCCAGCGATGATCTGAAAAAGAGCGAGGTGTAATTATTTCTCATATCCCCAATCTGAGTGCCTCCATCCAGGGGCTCACCATAAAAGACAGGTGATGCCACTTGGGCCCACTGCAGATCATTCCATCCCACCGCAATCCAGTCATCCGGTCTTTCCAACCCCGATGGATGGCTTGTTCCCTTCCACATTTTCCATGCAGATCCATAGGGCAGCACGGTCTTCTCAATTGTCTGACTCTGTGCTTGTAAGTGGATATATAATAAAAATCCTGTGCAGAAGACAATGCCAGGGAAAATACACATCGCCTGCTTTTTTATTATTCCGGGTCTCATGAATTTTATTTTCATTATATTTTTTCAAGGTGCCTATGATGGGGTGGGGAACCGGCTACTTATCTATTTAAAAGTAAGTGTCAATTGATTTCCTGAGGTGGCGATTCCAGTGATTGTATAATCACCGGGCGAACGCAATTTCAGGAATTGTGTCTGGTTATCCTGACCCAAAGTCAGAGAGATGGTTGATGAATTCCAGTCAATTGAATCCTGTGCGACAGGCTGGTAATCCCCATCGACAGTTGATGCGGCAATGACCTGGATAGGTTCCGATACATTGTTCTCCAGGTTCAGCACCTGCTGAACCCAGTCTGACCGCGCCGAAACCAGCGTGCTGATAAAATACCCGGGGATGGGCTGGTCTCCAGCTTCAGTGAGCTCCCAGCTTTGGCCGGTGAACTGATAGATGCCACGGGTATCAAAAAGGGCGGCGTTTATACTCTGACCCGTCTTCGATGTCCGGTAAGGCCCACTGACAGCGTAATTGACAGCGAGAAGTCTCCATTCACCGGATTCACGGATGAAGACCCCGCCACCCGAATCTCCTCGGGAAAGATGGCATTCATTTATTCCGGCATTGGTATCAAACCGGCACGTTATGAAGTGCGTCGAGGAGGTGAATGGAAGAACAGCCCTGGTCTGCCGGTCCAGATATCCACTTATCGAGTTGAGCCCCCACCGCAATCTGCCATCAGATGGCCCCCAGTCCCATCCACGCAGGGCGTTGTTGTCGCCAGAGGTGAAAACAGAATTTCCCCTGCGGGTGCCCCGCCCAAAAACCACAACCTCACTGGAAATCCGCCCCCTGGAATCCGCAGTGGGTGCAAACTCTGCAAACTCACCATCCACTTCCCAAATGATGAGATCTGATTCCCTGTCCGGATAATACGAGGTGGTCAGGTAATTCTCCCCCCGATAAATGAATCGGTCTCCCACCCGCCCACCTATATGTCTGGCCGTAATGAAATATCGGGAGGCTATAGGGGTGCCAGTGAAGGCTCCGAAATATCCCTGATATTCCCACCCGCTGGACTCATACACTCCCTCCGGGGCTGTTGTGTTGAAATCCGCATCACCCGTCGATTCAAATATTACCGGCCATATATTGAATGGCATCACTCCAATAAGAATTCCAGACAATATACATTTCAGATTTCTCATATTATTCAAATGATGATATGGACATATCCGGCTTTGATGAATACTGAGTTCCGGGGAGGCGCACAGTCAATTCAGTCGATCCCCACCCGCTTTGTATAATTTTCCGGCCGTCCGTGCCCCGGAGGTCAATCGCCAATACCGGTTGTGATTCTGTGCCGGATTTCAATCGGGATGCCATCCATGCTGACTTCTCCATCAGGATGCCTGGTGCAGTCTGAATGACTTCAGAATCCAGTGCCTGCCATTCAATGGATTCCCCATTATTTATATACGTGGGAACCTTGAGTTGGTGGACTGCCCCGGCGAAAGCCTCAAATGATCCATGGGATTCCCGGTCCCCCGTATGGATGACGAATCCGTAGGTCGGATTGACTGGTGTGCCGGTCCTCCACGCTGACAGATCAGGCCATCGGGGTTTTATTGTGTCATTTTTCCTCTCCCACCGGAGCCGGTCTGTCGATTCCGGATCTTCGGTGATTTCTCCACAGCCCAATGGTATGGCGATGGCAAAAAATCGGCTTCCCTGAATGTGCAGTCTGCCATCTTCAATTACAGTGCTGACGTTTTCCGGTAGGACATATCGGAATGGCACATTGGAATTGGCATTGAGATAAATTGCGGACCTGCCGGCTCGGATCACGCGGCTTCTGCCCGGGTGGATATCGGGGAGGTACTGGGGAGACCCCAGTCTGGTCACATCCAACGATGGCCCCGCCCATAAGGCATGTGCCTTGTTATTTTTATCCAGAAAGGAGATCTTGAATCCGTTCACATCCGGGTTCTGGGTTCCGAATGCCAGGGTGCCCATCTGATATGAATGGCTTATGAGAGAGGATTCAAAATAGGTCGGATTCATCTCCTTTGAAACATTTTTCCACGAGGCCCAGTCGGTTTTGTGGGCGAGAATTTCCGCAGGCTTTGGGAATTGCTTCCGGGCTATATGCAGTGCAGCCAATGGCGGTCGGTAGGCACTTGTGATCAGGTGGATCTCATCGAATTCCCATTCATCTTTTGCTTCATCTGAATCGCCGAAATAAAGCCAGAAGAGCGACGCCAGACTCCCACCAAATGTATACGGATGATTGTAATCGCGCCGCGACGGGCCCGCTGCCTGGCCGTGAAAATACCTGAGTGCCGCGTCGAGGCATATGCGGTCCAGAGCTGTCCTGGCTGCCGCCTTTAATTCCCTGTCCTGAGCAAAGTCGTAAAGACACAACAACGGCGACAGTGAATGTCCGAGGTAGTTTTCAGAATCCCATTCACCCATGCCGAAATGACAATAGGTCGATATGAATTGTATCAGTCGCTTCTTATATATCTGAGCCGTGGACAGATTGCCGGTTTCCTCAGCAAATAGGTAGACAGCACATTCGCGCATGAGTTTGAGATTGTCCGTCGATCTGGGGTCGACCCAGCGGTTTTGTTTGTCGGGTCCCCAGACACCGGAGTTGGTGTAGGCATAATGTGTCCGGGTGAGTGGATCGGCCTCAGTCCACAGCTTCGCACCCTCATGCATGGTTTCCAGATAGGCCGGTTCGAGAAAGGGACCAAAGAAAAAGTATTTTCTCATCTGGTGCTTGATGGTGAAGGCCGCGTAGAAATCAATGCCTCTGGTTTCTTTGTGCCAGGATTTATGCTGGTTGTCCTGTTCCTGAAGAAACCGGAGGCCTGATTCCCTGAATCCCGCCAGGATGGAAATCATGGCTTTCCCGTAGGCCCGTTTCTCATTTTCAAAATAGGTATTGCCATAGCGTCCAGGGGAGGACGAATGCAGTATGGCGAGGCTGGCCCGTTTCCAGAAGCCGAGTTCCTCATGGGCCGGCCAGGGTGGGCATCGGAGATCCTCCGGTATTGCGCCTGCAATTGTATCCAGCCGCTCCGCATACGGAGCTTCGAGCACGGTCCCGGACAGAGGGAACTGCCGGCTTTCCTCAACATGGCCAACGAGGGGAAAGATCACGACCGCTGCCACAAGGACACTGCGGAATTTCCCCTTGCCCGGGATTTTGTGCGGACCGACAATACCTGTCCGCGACCGGAATGCAGTGAAAATCATGGCTTCAATATACACAGTCACTCCCCATTTTTCACTTTTCTTTAAGGGGAATCCTGCCCGGAATGGGATTGACCGCAAATCAGTGGGCAGGTTTTCACGACGGGTTATTGATGCATGAAAAAATGAAACCACCCGGTTCGGGTGGCTTCGCAAATAATGGACAGGTATTCGGGGATTGGTGACTCAATGCCCCAATCAGTCGAGGGACTTAATCAGGCTGGCGACCGGCCCCGGGGTCACGGTGAGAGCTGCGGCCTGGGTTGTGCTGCGGATATAGATTTTGCCATTGGCCAGTGCGGGGGTGGACCAGCACTTGCCTTCGAGGGCATCCATTCTGAAATTCTCTTTGTATTCCGACGGGGTTGGTTCAATGAAAACCAGGTCGCCTGCATCACCCAGCGCGATCAGCTGGTCCTGGGCCAGAATGACATTGCCGGGACCAAAGCCCTCGGTGGACCACATTTCCTCGCCATCGGAAAGCCTCACGCACATGACAGGTCCCGTGCCGTATTTCTTGAAGCTGAACATACCGTAAAGGTAGCCGTTCCGAACGACTGGAGTGCTCCAGTGATTCATGAGTCTGTTGCGCTTGCGCCAGAGTTCGTCGGTCTTCCAGACGCCGTCCTCCAGAGTGACTTTATAAGCTGCTGCCCCAATGCCATAGCCTGCGGAGCAATACACTGTATTGCCATCGACAACCGGTGAGGCCGCGGTGGAAATATTAAATGAGAAATCCTGCTTCCACAGTTCCTTCCCCGAAGCTGGATCCACGGACACCAATCCGCTTCTGACAAAGAATATGACCTGATCAACACCTTCAATAGTGGCATGGATAGGGGATGTGTGAGTCATATCTTCAGTCCCGGACTTCCATTCCAGATCACCGGAGACAGCGTCGAAGCACAAAAGCGCCTGATCCTTGCCGCCCGCACAAAGGTAGATTTTTCCGTCGACCACCAGGGGGCTGGCTGCATTCTGCCAGCGGGGTAATTCGGCTCCATGCAACTTCTTCATGTCATTTTCCCAAACCTTGCTGCCATTGTCCGGATTCAGTCGGGACAGGACCAGCTGTGCGGAAAGGGTGATAACACCACCCTTGTAAAATGCGGGGGTAGACCTTGGTCCGTCGCCACCTTTGTTGTCATTCGCGCCGGCATCGCCGCCCCCGTCGTATGTCGCGCTGCTCAGGGAGGTGGACCACAGCAGCCGTCCGGTTCCCGCATCCCTCGCCGTACAGACCTCGAGTCCATCCAGATCTCCCTGCCCGAGTTCGAGTGTGAAGACCTTGCCATCAGCAACGGCAAAGGAACTGAAGCCCTTATTGACATCCGTTGTCCACAGAGTGGTTGGTTTGATTATCCCTCCAAGGGCCTCCTGTGAAATGCCATCCTGCTTCGGGCCTCGGTACGCCGGCCAGTCAGCCGCCTGTGCTGTATTGGATACGGTTGCCGTGAGGCCTAAGCCTAAGCCAAAGCCAATGGCAAGTGCTGCCAGCTTCCTGTTTTTTTCAATGTGAGTTCTCATAAAATGACTATCCATTCAAATCTGTGGTTGTAACCTGGTGGTGTCTTTGTGAATACGTCACCAGAATCGGATGAATTCATTCAAATTTCCACATTTTTCTCGATGCGGTCGCGGACTTGATTGGGAAGATCAGGGAGCCAGGTTATGGCGTTCGGCAAACTCATTGGCAAAGACCTCATAGGCTGCCGAGCCGGCACTGTACGGGTCGTAGTGAATGACAGCCTTTCCGAAACTGGGAGCTTCCGCCAGTCGGGTGGTTCTGGGGATCACGGTTTCGTAGACCAGGTCCTCGAAATATTCGTGCACTTCGCTCAGAACCTGTTGAGACAGTTTGGTGCGTCCATCAAACATGGTCATCAGAATTCCTCCGAATTTCAGTCCTGGGTTGGCGCCCGAATCACGGATCTGGTCGAGGACCTGCTTGATCATGGAGATCCCTTCCAAGGCATAATACTCGCATTGCAGGGGAACGAGGACCTCCTCGGCCGCCACCAGCGCATTCAGCGTCAGCAGACTCAATGACGGAGCACAGTCGATCAGGATCAGATGGTAGCGGCCGGATTTGACCACCGGATCCAGAGCCGACTTGAGCTTATTGAGATTATCCTCTGAGGTGGCCAGTTCCACATCGGCGCCGCACAGGTCCATTTCACTGGGGATGATATCGAGGTTTTTGACCCCGGTGGGGAGGATCAGGTCGGCCAATGCGGTATCGCCCAGGACGGCATCATAGCAACTCCCTCCTGTCTTCTTCTCCAACCCGAATCCGCTGGTGGCATTTGCCTGAGGATCCAGATCGAGAATGAGAACTTTGCGCCCATTCTCGGCAAGACATGCTGCCAGATTGATCGCCGTGGTTGTTTTGCCCACGCCGCCCTTCTGATTTGCCACTGCTATTACCCGTGTCAACACACCCGCACCATAGAGCACTTTCCTCCATTTGTCACAGTTGTAATTTCAGGTCAGAGTCACCGGAGAATTTTCATCAATCCGGGTTCTGTACATCGGCGCTCACGTTGTATTCAATGCCTATCGGAATTTCTCAGCCCACCACATATGGACAGTCCGCCCCCACACTACCCAAAATAGGGTGTTTGCCGGAGTTTTGCTGGTCAAATGCCAATTGATGGGGCATAGTCATCACAGCATGACCATTACGGAGGAGTCAGTGGAGTTGAGCACGCCATTCGGGCCCATGAGAACCTCGGTTCTGAGGCCGGCAGCCGACGGACAGTATCCAGGGATCATATTTTTCTCGGAGATATTTCAGATAACCGGCCCGATTCAGCGTGCGGCCGCCATGTTGGCCGGACATGGATTTGTGGTTGCCGTCCCGGAAATCTACCATGAACTTGAGGCTTCCGGATCAGTCCTCGCCTACGATCAGGAGGGATCCCAGAGAGGCAATGCTCACAAGACAGCCAAAGAGCTGGCCAGCTACGATGCCGATGCCCGCGCCGTGGCCGACTTTCTCCTGGGATTTGATGCCTGCAATGGACGCATTGGGGCCGCCGGGTTCTGTATTGGGGGGCATCTGGCATTCCGGGCGGCTTTCCTCCCGGAAGTGGGGGCGACGGCCTGTTTTTATCCCACAGACCTCCACAAACGAGGCCTTGGCAAAGGCATGAATGACGACTCATTGATCAGGGCAGGGGAGATAAAAGGCGAGATGCTCATGATTTGGGGGCGGCAGGATCCTCACATCCCCGAGGAGGGCAGAAAACAGGTCTATGACCGCATGAATGAGGTGGGACTGCAATTCACCTGGCACGAGTTCAATGCTCAGCATGCGTTTATGCGTGATGAAGGCCACCGCTATGATCCTGAGTTGGCTTCCCTCTGCTACGGGTTGGCAATCGGACTATTCCGGCGTCGTCTTGGCAATGGCACCCCGATTGGCCAGTGATATGTTGATTTTCCGTGAGCCCAATTCATGGATCAGTTAAGGAACAGGAGCATTTAAAGCAGATTAATGGCAACCCGTCTGGCAATTCTGGGTAGTGGATCCGCAGGCAATTCCGCTTATCTCGAAACGGAAAAGTCCCGGATTCTGATTGATGCCGGCTTCAGCTGTGCGCAGATCAAATCCCGACTTGAGATTCTGGGGCGGAGTCCGGCCGATCTGGATGCCATTTTGGTCACTCATGAACATGGCGACCATGTCCGGGGGATCAAGGTGCTCCACTCAAAGTTCGGCACTCCGGTTTTTGCCAACCGTCTCACCCACGAATGGATGGAAAGGCAATTCGACTGCGCCATCCAATGTCATCGGTTTGAGACCGGTCACCGGTTCGAGATCGGGGATATCCTGGTCGAGAGCTTTCACGTTCCCCACGACGCTCAGGACCCGGTCGGATTTGCCATACGGACTCCCGGGGCCATGGTTGGTTTTCTCACCGATCTCGGCCATGTCACGGCCGCAATCCAGAAACGCATTGAGGATGCCCACGCTCTTGTGCTCGAGGCCAATTATGACCAGCGGATGCTCGAAGAGGACATGGTCAGGCCGTGGTCCGTCAAACAGCGCATCATGAGCCGGCACGGTCACCTCTCCAATGAGGATGCGGGAAATCTGGCCGGCAAACTCGCCATCCGGTCTCTGCAACATCTTTACCTCGGTCACCTCAGCAGAGATTGTAATACCCCACAGAAAGCCAGAGATTGCATCACAGCCAGCATGATGCGGGAAACTCTGGTTCTCCCGGAAGTTTATTCCACATCCCAGGAATGCCCCTCAGACTGGCTCACCCTCGCATAAAACATAAAAAAATGACCGCTTTAATGCGGTCATGTCTGTTTCTTCTGGTAAGAAAGTGTATGTTTCTATGATGGGGGGAAATTATTCCCAACCCGCTGCCATGAGCTTATAGCAGATTACAGACATGGGGAGGATGGCCTCGTCGTGCTGGTTGTCCTGATTCTGATGGGAATCCTGTGGTTCGGTCGGCTCATCAACTGTTGTCTGGATCAGATGGTCAGGATATTTTTTCGAAGGGCTGGTATTCATAATGTCAGCTTTGAATTTTGGAGTTTTTCTCAGTGGCGGATTTGGGATCCGATGTCTGTGTATACCTACGTCACCGCTAAACCCTTTCTGAAGTTCGGCACAGATATGTCACGTATTGAGGCACTTTCTGCACCCCATTCAGAAAATCCGTGCAGGTTCGGATGGGAGACTCTCAGAAGAACCAGACTGAATCCGGCAATTCCCGGGGTCAGCCATTGAATTTTTTGACGACCACTGTGGCGTTGTGGCCTCCAAAGCCGAATGAGTTGCTCATGAAGGCTGAAATTTTGAGGTCTCTGGCTTCGTTGAAGGCATAGTCCAGATCGCACTCGGGGTCTGCCTCCTGGAAGTTGATGGTTGGTGGAGTCACCTGGTTTTTGAGGGCCAGTGTGCTGACAATAAGTTCGACCGCTCCGGCGGCTCCCAGCATGTGTCCCAGGGCACCTTTCGTCGAATTGACCACCACCTTGCGGCATCGATCCGGACCAAACACCGTTTTGACCGCGCGGGTCTCACAAATATCCCCCTGAGGTGTGGATGTGCCGTGTGCATTGATATACTGAATATCATCCGGTGTTAGTCCGGCTCTCTTCAGGGCCATATTCATACAGCGCGCGGCTCCTTCGCCTTCAGGTGACGGGGCAGTCAGGTGATTGGCATCCGCGGTATTGCCGTATCCCACCAGTTCGCCATAGATCCTGGCCCCTCGGGCCTTCGCATGTTCGAGTTCCTCGAGAACGAGAACTCCGGAACCTTCCCCCATGACGAAACCGTCCCGGTTTTTGTCGAAGGGACTGGAGGCGGACTTCGGCGTGTCATTTCTTGTGGAAAGTGCCTTCATCGATGAAAATCCACCAATGGACAGCGGAGTGATAGCCGCTTCCGTTCCACCGGCGAAAATGACTTTGGCATCGCCCATGGCCAGTGACCGCCAGGCCTCACCAATCGCATGGGTCGACGTCGCGCAGGCCGAGCACGTGGCCACATTCGGTCCGCGCAGGCCATAGTAAATTGAGAAAATCCCCGATGCCATATTCAGGATCAGCTTGGGGATAACAAATGGAGACAATCTGCCAGGCCCTTTCTCGAGCAGAATTTTATGCTGCTCTTCGGTCGTGAAGAGCCCGCCTATGCCCGATCCGATAAATGCGCCAACCTCATCCAGATTGATCTTACCCGACTTCAGGTCCAAGCCCGAATCGAGCAGTGCCTTATATCCGGCATAGACAGCCAGATGTGTGAACCGGTCCGTCCGCTTCAGTTCTTTCGGTGACGGAAACGCCGGAGTCGGATCGAGATCACGCACCTCCGCAGCTATCCGGCACCCGTAAGCCGACGCATCAAAATGGGTGATCTGGTCCACACCGCATTCTCCTGCGGTCAGGCGGCTCCAGAAACTGTCCAGTTCGTGCCCAAGGGAACTCACCAGACCCATGCCGGTTATGACAACTCGATTCATTCAGTTTCGTTCAGGCAATCAGTCAATTATTCATTCTGTGGCCAGATCAGGCAAAAAAAAGCAGCTGGGGCCGTCTTGGATGGCTCGCCGCAGCTGCTCAGGAATTTGCGTGACTGGAATTATTCGTTGTCTTCGATGTATCGGACGACGTCACCCACAGTGGTCAGCTTCTCGGCTTCTTCATCTTCGATGGAAATATCAAATTCCTCCTCGAAAGCCATGATAAGCTCCACTGTGTCCAATGAGTCGGCTCCAAGGTCTTCAATGAATTTGGATTCCAGGGTGATTTGGTCTTCACTGACGTCCAGCTGGCCGACGATGATAGACTTGACTTTTTCTAAAATATGATCTTCCGACATTGAGGCAGTCTTTTAGTTTTCTGGTTTGGTAAGTCACTCGAATTTACCAGTCAAGCAACAATTATTATTTTTTTCATTTTCTCCGGGGCACCAGGATGGTGATCGGAGGATATTTAATGAAAGTCGTTGGGAATCAGGCCGTCTACATGGCCATTCCACCATCGACCGCCAGAACCTGGCCGGTGATGTAGGTCGCCCCCGGGCCGGCTAGAAACAGGGCGGCATCAGCGATGTTTTCAGGGTTTCCAAATTCCCCCAGTGGAATCTGCTGTCTGACGGCACTCTGGACTTTTTCGTCGAGGACCTCAGTCATGTCGGTCCGGATGAATCCGGGTGCTATGACATTGGCACGTATGCCGCGCGATGCAAGTTCTTTGGCCGTGGATTTTGTCAGTCCGATGAGACCAGCTTTGGAGGCGGCGTAGTTGGCCTGTCCGGCATTGCCAAGGATTCCCACGACAGACGCTATATTGATGATGGCTCCCTGCCTTTGTTTCATGAATGTGCGAGTCAGGGCTCTGGTGAGGAGGAAGGCGCCCCTCAGATTGGTCTGGATGACGGCATCCCAGTCCTCATCGCTCATCCGCATGATGAGTCCGTCCCGGGTGACTCCCGCATTATTCACCAGAATGTCCACGGATTTGGCTGAGGCCAGTATTCCCTCAACCGCCGATTTGATGGAACCGGGATCGGAAACATCCACGGCGACCGGCTCCGCCTGACCGCCATGATCTCTGATTTCCGAAGCGACCAATTCCGAATTGGCTGCGGTTCTTGAGAGGCAGTAGACGCTGGCTCCCTCGGAGGCAAAGCGTTTGGCAATGGCCTTGCCAATACCCCGTCCGGCCCCGGTGACGATCGCTGTTTTATTTTCGAGAATACCACTCATCTTTACTGGCCCTATGTTGAATTAAAAGTTCGCGGGTGAATCAAGCTAAATTGCCCAGAAAATCGACAGCCTTGTTCAGAGAGTCCGGATCTTCAACATTCACGACGTTGGCGGACTTGTCGATTCGCTTCATAAATCCGCTGAGTGCCTTGCCGGGGCCGAGCTCCACAAAAGTGTGAATTCCCGTCCCGATCAGGTGGCGGATACAGTCCTCCCAGCGCACTGGTGATGTGACCTGATCAACCAGCAGGGACCGGATGGAATCAGACCCCCCATGCGGCCGGCCGGTCACATTCGACATCGCCGGAACACCCGGAGACTCAATCGGGACGGTCGTCAATACTCCCTGCAATGTTTTTGCCGCCGGTTCCATGAGCGGGGAATGGTAGGCCCCCGCGACATCCAGTGGCAGGGCGCGTTTGGCTCCAGCCGCTCCAGCCTTGTCACACAATTCACGGACGGCTTCCTTTGGCCCGGACACCACAATCTGGCCCGGACAATTGAGATTTGCCAGTGTCACTCCGCATTCCCGGCAGAGAGCGTCCAGCTTTTCAATATCCAGTCCGATAATGGCTGCCATACCACCCTCACTGGCTTCACAGGATTCCTGCATAGCTTTTCCTCTGGCGTGCACGACCTTGAGGCCGTCATCGAAGCTCCATAGATCCGCGCTGGTCAGGGCGGTGAATTCTCCCAGTGATAATCCGGCTGTGGCTGCCACTCTGGATCTTATTTGCGGCAGCCGGGATTCGAGAGCGGCCTTCGCCAGCCAGCTGACCCAGTAGATACCGGGCTGCGCGTATTCGGTGTTGGTGAGTTTTTCCTGTGGGCCTTCAAAGCACACCTCGGTCAGTCCGATTCCCAGTCCGTCGATGGCAGGCCGTATCGCGGCAAATTCATCAGGATAAGCCTCAGTCAGAGCTTTTCCCATGCCCACATATTGGGCCCCCTGACCCGCAAAAAGATATGCAACACCGTTCATGAACGATCAATAAAACCCAGACCGCTTCCCATTGGAAACAGTTTTTTGGATTTTCGGGAATGAAATGTGATATTTCCGCCACGATATCCCTATGGCAATATGGACTGATGAAATCCGTTAATGCATGCCAGGCCGGGATGAGGCTTCGGAAAGTCCTTTTCACCATTCTACTCGGTGGCCTGTCCGCCGCTGGAACCGCTCTGGCTCAGAATAATTGGGGTTGGAAGCAGAATCGCGATCTACTGGCCGGTGTCGTCGAGGGAAGTATCCAGACCTCCATTCAGGCCATGGAGAAGATTCACAGTCAATTCCCCGACAACGTGGAAACGATATTCGGACTGGCTATTGCATACGCCCGCAATGGTGAAAATGACCGCGCGCTCACGATGGCCAGGCGGTCTATTGAACTGGGGCTGCCCCCGGAGCGTTGGCTGGCTGGTCCCTTGTCGCTGACTGGTCAGGTTCTCGCACTCGATCCTGATTTTGCTGATGAAGTGCGTCAGAAGGCCTCACTGCTCCTGCATGGTCCACATCTTGGTGATATCCGCCCGGACAGTATCCGCGTTTGGGGACGGCTGGCTCCTGGTGTCCGTCAGGCCCGCATCGAAGCCTCAACCGACCCGCAGTTTGGCTGGGTCAATGCTGTCAGCAATTTCCATCATTCCAATCCGGATACCATCAATGCCCCTGCCACTTTCAAACTGCAACTCCAGGGGCTCATACCGGGAACAAATTACTTCTACCGCCTGGTTGCCAATTCCCAATCCATCACCTCACCTGAATTCCATTTCCGGACCGTCGATGCCTCATCCACTTCCCGCCCCGTTCGCATTATCTTTGGCGGTGGAGCCGCCTACGAACCTCAATATGAGCGTATGTGGAAAACTATAGACCAGCAGAAACCCGACATGCTTTTCCTGCTTGGTGACAACGTTTATATTGATCAGCCACTCCTTCCCGATATACAGAAATACTGTTATTTCAGACGCCATTCCTCTAAGCCATACAGAAATCTGCTCGCACATACTCCTGTCTATGCCATCTGGGATGATCACGATTTCTCAACCAACGATTCCTGGGGCGGCCCATTGGTCAGTCAGCCCGCCTGGAAACCCCCAGTCCTCGACGTCTTCACCGAAAACTGGATCAATCCCGCCTATGGGCTCCCTCCTGACAATCCCGGATGCTTCTTCTCATTCTCCCACAGGGATATGGATTTTTTCTTCCTGGACGGACGCTATTATCGGACTGACCCCAAAGTGGATAATCCTTCCATGCTTGGTCCGGATCAGCTCGCCTGGCTCAAGGCTGGTCTGTTGAAAAGTAAGGCGACCTTCAAGGTTATCGCCTCGCCAGTACCCTTTGCCCCAGGTGTCAAACCAGGCAGTCTCGATCCCTGGGATGGATTTCCCGATGAACGCAACTCAATCCTCAATTTCATCCTCCAGAAACAGATCGCGGGCGTCATTCTCATCTCTGCCGACAGACATCGCAGTGATATCTGGAAATATCCCCGGCCCGGCTCCCCGAACCCGTTCATGTTTCATGAATTCTCCAGCTCAAGACTGACTAATATCCACACCCATCCCGTCATGAAAAATTCCCTCTTCGGATATAATTCAAAATGCTCATTCGGTCTCATGGAATTCCAGTTGTATGACTCCGATCCCACCATCACATATTCCATCCACTCCATCGACAGCGAGGAAGTCTACAAAAGGCGCATCACCCTCTCTGAACTCACTCCCAAATAATAAATAACACCCATGCCTTGATATTTTTTTTAATTTTATACCCAAACTTAAAAATAAGTTAGTACATGCAAATAATAATATCCATACATTAATAAATTTTATTAATAAAATATCCATTGACTCGATGAATAATCTGGTGCAAATGGGATTTGATGAATGGAGACAAGTCAGTAAATGGATGTGTTATTGGATTGAAGTTGAATATCCGGGTTATGGCATTGGGTTTTGTGGTTGTAGTTGGGGGGGTATTTGGGGACCTGCGTGCCCAGGGCATCCGAGATCTGGCGACGGACCGGCCGGATGCCACGGAGAGTCCGGTGACGGTGGACAGGGGCTGGTTTCAGGTGGAGGCATCCATGATGAGTTACGGCCGGGACCGGAGTGCGGGGATTCTCACCGAGTCGTGGTCACTGGGGGAAATGAATATCAAATATGGGGTTACGGATTCAGATGATCTTCAGGTTGTCGTGACTCCGTATGTGCTGGAACAGACGAGTGGAGCGGGCCAGACTTCAGACAGTGATGGGGTGGGGGATATCACGGTGCGTTGGAAGCACAATATTCTCGGTAATGACGAGGGGGATATCGCCTTTGGTCTTCTTCCATTTGTGAATGTGCCGGTGCGTTCGGATGTGAGCAACGACCATTGGGAAGTCGGGCTGATCACGCCGTATTCGTGGACCATTGATGAACGCTGGTCATTCGGGGCTCAGCTCGAAGCGGGGCGCATGTATAATGCCGCTGACGACCGCCTGGACTGGAGTCTGAGTCATACCGCCGTTTTGGGGGTGGCCGTCACAGAAAGGTTGGGATTTTATTTTGAATACCTGGGAGTGAGCGGCGATCACCCTTATGAAGCCTACTTCAGTCATGGTGCCACGTTCAGTCTGAGAAAAGACATTCAGCTTGATGCCGGCACACTGATCGGGCTGAATGACGCCGCTCAGGATCTCACTCTCTTTACCGGGTTCAGCTGGAAGTTTTAATTTCAACTGTGGACCCGAAGTCCGTGAAATGCACCGGGCGAGTCACCCGGCTTCAAAATATTCTGTCATTCAGCTGGCTGAGTCTCCTGCGCCTGTCGTGCTTTCCGTGCATTGATAAATGACCTCACTGCAGCGGCGGTGAAGATGAGACAGATGACTGTCATGGCGGCGATCATTTTTGGGGCTGGAGCTGACCAGTCGAGATTCCCCTTCACAGCTGTGGGGATGATGCGACCGAGTCCTGCCAGGAATCCCAACAGTGAGAAAAGCACCGCAATATGCATGCCCACCATTGTGTTTTTCAGGGCAATGATTCCGCCAATGAGCATGGGGATCCCCAGAAAAGCCGGAATAGCAGCCGTTATCGACTGTTTTTCAGCCCCAATCGCTTCCCACCCGAAATATCCGATGGCACCGAGAGCTATGAGCAATACTGAACATACGAAACAGAGAATTTTCATCGCCCAAATCCTATCACAGGAATCCGATCCCTCAAACAGTCAGTGTCTGCAGCATCCGGATTTTACGGAAGTTGGCGGGTTCGGAAAAACTGTATTGTCTCCGTGACCGGGACCTGGATGGTGACTGGTTCTGCGGGTGGGGTTCCTGGTGCCTGAGTATGAACGGCCGACCATTCGGCACCTGAAACCGCTGGTGATGACTCGATTATGAATCCTGCTGTGGAATCAGTGCCCTGATGAATCGTCATCATAAGCACCGATGGTGAATCTGTCCTGACAATGCTCAATTCCACCAATGGCTGCGGAACAATGTCATCAATCCTTCCCGGAGATCCATGCACGAGGCGACTCGCTTTCCAGAGGGCGCCCCGGTTTGAAGTCACCGGGGAATTCTCAGTCTCCTGATCGAAGACCAGGGGATCGCTGATTTCCAGAGTGGGGCCTCCCCCGTCCGCCGCCACCGGCCATCCATCGCCAAGATTGTATGTGACCGACACGAGAGGAATGCCGTCGGCATCATCAATTCGCAGCGTCTCCGAATTGTTTGACAGGGCTCCACTCCATTGACCTGCAACCACTATCCCGGGGAAAAAATATGGCGAATCAGACTCACTGAACCGCGACTCAAAAAGAGCCAGGTTCTCGACGGCCACCACCAGCCCGTCCGGCCCAATCAGCAGCCCGGATGGCATCAGATAGTCAATCCCGCCCGATATCCGGCATCCGGACAGGTCCAGCCATCGGCCGGAAATATTCATGATCTCTATAAATTCGTATTCATCGCTGCCATCGGGATTGTAGGCAATTTCTGAGATAACTATGTCTCCCGGCACCGGCGGCACCGCTGATTCCGCGTTCGGGGAAAATGTCAGACTTTCCAGCGCACTCCATCTTCCCCCCTCATAGACCCGCGCATTCATTGTCGAAATATCCGGCACGGTGAGCGCTGCCGAACTTGTCCCCTTCAGCTCGAGATCAAACCGGGTATCCGAACTGGTCGGCGATGCCTGGTGCAGTCGCACCGCCAGGATATTCTGACCCGGCCGCAGCAGCTCACTGGAAATTGGAAACCGTCTTATCAGTGTCTCGTCATTCCCTCCCGCAGCCCCATTCGCCCGGGTTGAATCTGTCAGTTCACCGGCTGGAAGATTGTCCCTCACAACCTCCACACCATTCAGATAGACCGCGATACCATCATCGCGAACCAATGAAAGGGTCAGTGTGTCAATATCGTTCGTCTCATCAAAAGTGAATTCTTTCCGGAAATGATAGACGAGCGCTTTATTTCCCGGATCACCGCCAAATGAAATCTCTGTATTGAGGCCGGCATCTCCATATCCAAGTGGTGCCTGACCCGACTTCCAGCTCGAGTCATCAAAATCGGGGCGGGTCCAGATACTCAGGGGAATATTCCCGCCATCCAGGTATTTCCACGTCGAATTGAAGGCCGTGAGCGATGAGGTATCACCGCCATTGAAGCTGATGCTTGCTGGATTTATTTCACCGCCCGGGAGCCGGGGATCCGAGCCGTCCGTGGTGAAGTAGACTGTGCCCCCAGTCGACGAAACTGAGACCTCCATCATTCCATCAATTTCTGATTCCCGAAGCGAAATGACGGGTGCATTCAATGATGGGTAGAGCCCCCGGGAACGGAACCGGGATATCAGTGTGTCCGTCTGGACCGGAAAAATATTCTGAATGGCATTCCTGGATTCAGATTCCCAGTTTTGTGGTGTCCTGTAACCCCATCGGGCACATTCAGCCACCAGGCTGTTGTGAATTTCCTCCAAACGCTTCTCCAGTCGTCTCGTATTCCGCTCCGGAGTCATGGCTCCATCATTGAAGAGGTGTTTGTGAATCCGGTCGGCCAGCAGTGTCATGAAATCGGGATGGGCTTCCGTCACTAGTCCACCAAAAAGATCTCCCGGCCCCGCATTGCCGGTGCGGTCTCCAGAGGTCCGTATCAGTCCGTCCGCATCACCAAGCCAGAATTTAAAGCCGGATCCATCCGGTTGCCCGGGACCCGCCGACCTGAACTCAGTCTCCGCATTCCCGAAATTCCACATGATCATGAAGTCGATCAGGTTGGGTATATCCACCCACCGGCGCAGTTCCTCAAAGTTGCGCCGGTTGTCGAGCACAGTCATCCAGGGAGCGCGGTTGACCGGATCGGGAGTGCCCGGCACAAATCCGGAACCTTCATTGTCATTGCCCCGGACGTTGGTGTAATCCTCAGTCTGTCCTCCCAGATAATCGGCCAGAAAGGCATCGGTCAGTCTTTCGCGGACATGGTATTGTCCCCAGTATCTCCCATTGAAATACAGGTTGATGAAGCGTCCGTGAGGATTAAGGCTGCCCATATCCAGCATCGAGTCTTCAGAGAACCTGGACGACATATAAAATCCTCTCGATGCCATGTCGTGGCCTCCCCCCCGCAGATCCAGTTCGTCAAACCGGTTGACCGCCTGAATGCCATGATCAAATCCCGCAAAAAGCGGGGCTTCCAATTTCCGTAATCCATATTCTTTCCGGAATTTCAGCCGGTAGTTTTTCTTGGCGAATGTTGTCCAGGCTCCACCGAACCTTTCGACCCCGGCATTCGCGAAAATGGGATCCTGACCGGGAATGAATAACTCCATGGTGGCCGGGTATTCATTCCAGTCATCCGGTTGGCCGGCCACAGAAATATTGATGGTGGGCAGTTCGGCTAGTCCGGTTCTGGCCCGTTCCCGCATCCCTGCTGTGGACAGCACGCTCTGATTCATATCCGATGATGTCAATGTCTCCTCAACGAAAAAATAGGTATGAGTCTGAACCCTGGGTGAGTGAAATCCTTCTCTCATAACCCGGACCATCACCGATGTATTGTCATTTATAAGTATGGATTCAATATATTCATTCTCAGTGGCCCCACCATCGGTCGAAACCACAATTTTCGCCTCACTGTCAGCATGACTCAGTGACAGCTGAAAACCACGATCATAAAATCCCCGGACATGACTGAACTCAACCGGCCCGAGCCAACCGGTATACGCCGGAGAAATATTGACAGCTCCCGGGGTCGGTTCGAGAAATGCCCAGTCACCCGCAAGCGTCCGCCCAAAACTGAGGTCCTTCCGCTGAGCCGGATACGATACAACCTCGTCCACAATATTCACCCCGTCTGGCATAGTCAGAAACAGGGATTCCCCGTCCGCCTGCAGTGCAAATGGTGTGTGCCATTCTCCAGAGCCCTCAACCGTACCGGAGGCGGCTGTATCCGATGCCAGGACAGTGACATACCCGTGAGGGGCTATCGTCGCCCCATCCGGAAACTGCCACTTCAGCAGGTCGCTCCGGTCGTCGCTGAGTCCATACCTGGCCAATGACACCGGTGTTGCATTCGGATTGTGAATCTCAATCCAATCCGGTGAATTGCCCTGATTATCGCGAAGTGCCAGTCGGTTATCTGCGGAGAATTCATTGATCCTGAGGGGGAGTGGTTTGTCGTCCTTCAGGACCGTCACATACTGAACAAGTGTCCGGGTCTCCGTTTCTCCGACCAGAATATATTCCGTGGATTCCTCCGGCTGGACATTGTATTCGCCTGAACCATCGGCAGAGGTCAGTGGCAGTGCCGGCAGATCCAACGGATACAGCTGGAGATTTTTCAGATCATCCTGCCGCCAGTCGAGACGGATATTTCCTTCGGGTTCACCGGTTGAGGTCGCCTCGAATGAGAGAATACCCACTTCGTTTGCGGGTCTGCCGAATGCCTGGATTTCCGCCAGTCCCAGATACCAGAATGTTCCCGATTCAGATCGTTCCTTGTTTTCAAAGCCAACCCGCACATATCGTCCGAATATCGGCCCAGGGGTGAAAACGTCGAATATGGCTGATTGTCCACCCAGGTGTTCGCTGAAAACTGATTGGTGATTACCATCGTATATCCGCACTGTCGTGTGTGTCATCCGGCTTTGAAATCCGTCGGGAGCAATCACACGCACCTGATGGAGTGCCTTTTCCTCTCCGAGATCCACCTCAAAAAATGATCCCACAGCCCGGGGTGTCGACTCGGTGTGAGTTGAATAATCCCCGTCATTTCCAAATTCGGTGGGAGGCAGATTTTCATTGAACCGCATCATATAGGAGGTCGCTCCCTCAGCGTAATTCGGAGTCGTGAATACAATCAGTTCGGCAATGGTGATGCTGTGGTTCCCGGCCCCGTTGGTCTGTCCCGTTGGTATGGTGATCTCCAGTTCGCCTGCCTCGAATGCCTCATCAGGTTCATATGACCATGTTTTCCCCGCCCCGGGATCCTCCACCGGAATGGAGACAAGCAATTCGCCATTTGTGTCCCGCAGATTGAGAACCAGTCCATTCATTGCATTCCTGAAGCCACTGGATGGGCTCACCAACTCAACCCGGTGCACGGACCGGGGTTCTTCCAGGCTGATGTTCAGGCTGGCTCCCGGTTCATCCGGACTCTGGCTGATAGTTGAAAAATCCTGATCAACCGCGTAATGCGGATTCCCGGTCAATCTGTCTCCCTTATGACTCGCAGTGGCCATCCGGTTCAGCGGAATGGCCCCATGGACGGGATGCGTTGATCCCGCCAAAGTATCAAATGTCCACGTCTTCGCTGACTCACGGCCATCCGAATCCTGAACTCGGACCTCAACTGCATATTCCGTATTCAGCACCAGGGATCCATTGAATTTCACAGTGCGCTCCCTCTCACTTCCCGAGACCTCAAGGTCGTTGGAAATATTCATCCCATTCAGGATCACCTCAATATTCTCCACCGGTATCGTGTTGGGTTCGGATGTGGATACCAGAAATTCAATTCCATCCTCTGGCTGATGACGGGTTGTTCCCGGCTCCGGGAAAATCCCGCCAAATTCAGGTGGCCACTCGCTGGCTGGCAGCATCAGGCTCGCCGGGGCCTCCCCGCCAGCCAGATCCCGAATCTGATCCCCTGTCAAAGCCACTCCAAAAACAGCCAGATCATCTATCCGCCCATGAAATGCCACATCGGGTTCTGTGGCTGACTGGCCGACAAAAAAGGCATTCCAGTCAGTTTTCAACGGTATGGCCCCGGAGGACTGGTTCAGAACAGGCTGCCCATTGATCCAGACCTGTTTGCTTCCCTGATCCTTGATCAGGGCGATGTGGTTCCAGTCTTCCCAGTCAAGAGGCGGTGAGACACTTTGAGTGCCCCCGTTGAGTCGCACATCCGGACTTCCGCAGCACCCGCTGGTGTCAAAGTAGACAATCTGATTTCCCCAGGGCAGGTGCGCCTGCAGCCCCCGGTCACCTGCACCGGACGATGGTGAGCCCATCCACACACTCGAACTGTTTGATACCTGTCCGCTATCCCAGCGCTGCCAGAACACCACCGATATGCGATCCCCTGAATTGGACTCGTTGATCCGTTTGAGAAAGTCATTTCCGGAAGTTGTTGATAAATCGACGAGCGCGTGAGTTGGATTCCCTGTCGACCCGGTGCCCCCGAGATCCAGCGACCGGTCTGTGCCACTCCCGCTGCGTCCACCTCCAGATGAGCTGAGTGTGGCACCGCCCACCATGCGCATTTCAACGCCGTGCACACGGTCGGCAATCCCGGTGTCCTGAGCTGAATTGAAATCCCAGATTCCCAGAACATTGTGTGGCCCAAGGGGTTCAACCGACTGCGAATAAATATGGCCGGTTCCTGACAGGCCCGCACCCAGCCAGATAGTCAGTACAAGCTTTATTAATCCACGAGGTCTGCTCAAATTGATCATCTCGATAACCTATCACCGGCCTTCATTTTATGCCATGGCAATGCTCGCTCACAATGACTGACCGGAACTCTGCTTATCCTGAATACTGACTTCCCCCTGAGAAATATGTGTATCCTGAAAATTCTCAGCCACGGTCAGGCAAAGTCCTGTGAAGGTCTCCTCCATCAGGCTCAGTTTGCGTCCCTTGAGCGTTGCGATCCCCCAACGACGCTGCAGTGAGAATTTCTCGGGATAAATGCAGGTCAATATCCCTCGGGCATATTCCTCATGGAATGTCCACGGAGCCAGCAGACTGTACCCATAGCCGATTTTCACCAGTTCTTTTATGGCTTCGACACTCCCTAACTCGAGTGTGCTCCTGGGATGTATCCCATGATTCCCAAAAAACTTCGTCACCATCCGGTAGGTCGTCGTGTTTTTGTTGAAAATGACAAATGTATGTTCCTCCAGATCGCTCAGTTTGATGGATTTTTTTGATGCCAATGGATGCGATGGCGAAACCACAAAAGCCAGGCTGTCCTCAAACATGGGCCTGAATGTGCACAAGTCATTGTGATCAGACTCAAGTACCAGTGCCAGATCAGTCTCATTTTTGATCAGATCATCCAGGGCTTTCGGGGAATTGCCTGGCTCAATACTGATCTGACACTCTGGAAAACAAGCCCGGAATTCCCGCAGCACATTTGGAAGAATATACTGGCAGCAGGTGGTGCTTCCTCCCACGCGAACCCGTCCACGTCCCCAGCTTGAAACATCCATCACCGCCTGACGCGCCCGCTCCATATTGCTGAATATAGGTTCAATATTGTCGAAAAGTGCCTCACCAGCCGCAGTGAGCTGAATCTTTTTATTCACTCTGTGAAAAAGTTCGCACCCCAGTTCTTTTTCCAGTGCCTTGATCGAGTGACTGATCGCCGATTGCGTCAGGTGAAGTGAACGCGCTGCCGTTGTGAAACTGCCCGTTTTTAACAGAGTTTTAAAAGCTATCAGTTGTCTGGGATCTAGCCAGTTCATTATATTAATCCGATTAATGGTTCCAACCAGTTTTATGAGCAGCATATTATCTGCCAGATTTTCCTTGTGGCACAGGGTAAGCTGATTCTTACGGCATGACGGCGGTTGCTCCGACATCGACAACAACTCCTCGGCAGAGTGCGGGTCTGTCACATTTTCACTCCAAAAAGGAGATTCGCCTCGGATATATCCGGCTTCTGGATGCCGTTCCTTTTCTGGTCGCGGCCCGTCTGGGAATTTTTAAAAAATATGGCGTTCACGTGAAGCTTGTGCGCGAACCTGGTTGGGCCACAATCAGAGATAAAATGATGTTCGGGGAACTCGACGTCTGTCACGCACTGGGACCATTACCATTCGCTTTGGCTCTCGGGCTTTTTGGCAATAACGCCTCATGCCATACCAGCATGTTCACCAGCTCAAATGGAAATGCCCTTACTTTGAATACCAAAATTCCTCCGGCCACCGCCAACAGCCCTGATGACCTGAGGAATGCTATCCTTTCAGTTTCCATGTTAAGGAAACCCATATTTGGAATTGTCTCTCATTATTCATCCCATCTCTTTTTATTGAGAAAATGGCTGAAGAGGCTGCGGATCGACCCGGACAGGGATGTGAAGATTGTCGTGCTACCCCCCGATCAGATGTGTAGAAATCTCCGGGCCGGGAATATAGACGGATTTTGTGCCGGTGAGCCATGGAATACATTGGCATCAGAGTACAAGTTCGGGTGGACTGCAGCAACCAGTTGGACTATAGATCCGTTCCACCCGGAGAAATGTCTCATGGCAAGCAGAGATTTTGTATCCAAATACAAAGAATTATATATCTGTATGATAGCCGCTTTATTGGACAGTTGCCAGTTCTGTGATGATTACCAGAATATTGAAGCCATAGACGATTTGACAACCGAAGAATACTCCCATCCACTTAAAAACCTCGGCTTTATGCTCGGGTCTGAAAAGGCCGGATTCCATCAACACTTATTCAGAAAAATAATAAAAAATAACAAAATAACTTTTTACCGGAAAGAGACCAATTACCCATCTTCTGATAAGGCATTCTGGATACTCGACGGTATGAAAGAGGCGGGTCTGCTGGATGATGTTTCTGTGAATCCTCAAATTATTTCTGAAAGGGTATTGTCTCCCGAATACTATGAAGAGGCTCTCAACTTTACATCAAAATAATATAAGTTAAGAAAAAAATACAATCATGAAAACTGGAAAAATTAAAATATGCCTGTTGGCGGTGCTGGGATCCATGCTCGTATCAGATGGTTTGATGGCTGTACAGCTCAGTCTGGAGAAAACAAACCTGAAATTTGGGTTTATAAAATTGACTGACTGTGCTCCCATTGTCATTGCCAAAGAGAAAGGTTTCTTTGCCAATGAAGGCCTGCAGGTGGAAGTCATAGCGCAGCCAAACTGGAAAACCTTGTTGGATAATGTAATTAATGGAAATCTGGATGGTGCCCACATGCTTTCAGGTCAGCCCATAGCAGCCACTATTGGAATCGGAACCAAGGCTCACATCATTACTGCCTATACTCTGGATCTCAATGGTAATGGCATTACAGTCTCCAACGAAATATGGGAGGAGATGCAGTATAATGACTTCGATCTCGACGACCCACAACCTGAACACCCCATTTCAGCCAAGGCCCTCAAACCAATCGTGCAGAAAAAGCTCGATGTCGGCCAAAAACTCCAGATGGGTATGGTTTTTCCGGTTTCCACCCACAATTATGAACTGCGGTACTGGCTTGCGGCTTCAGGAATTCATCCAGGTTTTTACTCAGAAACAGATACCAGCGGCATTACAGATGCTCAGGTTGAACTTTCGGTGACCCCGCCTCCGATGATGCCCACTGTTCTCGAGGCAGGTACAATTCAGGGATATTGTGTTGGTGAGCCATGGAACCAGCAGGCCGTAGCCAAAGGTATCGGTGTTCCGGTCACCACCAATTATGATATCTGGAAAAATAATCCCGAAAAAGTCTTTGGTGTCACCAAAGAATGGGCTGATAAATATCCGAATTGCCATGTCGCAGTCATAAAAGCTTTGATCCGGGCTGGTAAATGGCTCGATGAAACAGACCCATCAGGAAAGCTCATAAATCGCGAGGAGGCCTCCAGAATCCTTAGTCGGTCAGACTATGTCGGCGCTGATTATGAAGTCATTAAAAATTCAATGACCGGGTATTTTTACTTTCAGAAATCGGACAAAAGGGCCATGCCTGATTTCAATGTATTTTTCAAATATCACTGCAGCTATCCATGGTACAGTGATGGAATCTGGTTTCTGACCCAGATGCGCCGATGGGGGCAGATTACTGAGCCGAAGCCGAGCAAGTGGTACAAGGATACAGTTGAAAGAATTTATCGGCCGGATATTTATCTGATCGCAGCCGACTTTCTTATGCAGGAAGGACATATCAAAAAATCAGACATACCATGGAATACAAGTGGATATAAGGAGCCGACATCCGATTTTATTGATGGCAAATACTTTGATGGTAAAGATCCCATAGGTTACCTTAACTCCCATGAAATAGGTATTAAAGACCCACTCAGGTGACCTTTCAAATATCGCATGGTTAATAATTCAGGTAAATCAAAATTATTAAAACTCTGAAATCATATACGTGATATGGGTGTCAATAAATTAAAATACAGAATACTCAAATGCCTTGATGTCATCGGTCTCAATGTATTGGAGCCAGTCGTAAGGCTTGTATACAGGGATGAACCGCAAAAACAGATAAAAGATATTATTCAGTACATTCTGATTCCCATATTCACTTTTTTAATATTTGTTCTTATCTGGGGGTATGTAGCCCCCAGGCATACCACTAAATCAGGAGAGGTTCCAACACCCGGAGTAGTTATCAATGCCGCCAATGGAATTTGGCGTTTCCATCAGATGGAAAATCAGAAAGAAGCCGATTATACTATAAATGGTGAAGATAGGGTTACCGTTCTAGCAGCTGTTGAGAATGAACTCTCGGATACTGAGGAACGATACAAATCAATTGATGAAAAATACTCCGTCGTCGAAAATGATCTGAAAGCCGAAACTGATAAGATTATCCAGCCTCTACAGGAGAAACTGAACCAGTTAAAGGCCGATCACAGGCAGATATCCAGAGATTACCGGAATCAGTTAATCCTGGAAGCTGAATCCATACCAACAGGTGATGAATCAGCACGCAATAACTTTCTCCAGAAAATCAGAGCCGGAAAACTCGAGGATGAAAAAAGGAGAAATATTGAGAATGAAATCGAGCAGCAGATTGCCAGCATACGGAATCAGAGTTCCACTGAATTAAGTAAACTCTCAGCTGAACGAACCAGACTCGCCGAAAAACGTCAGTTCCTCATTAAAAGAACCGAGCAGCTCACAAGCAATAACCGGGCAATCAAGTCAGGCTCGGCAAGGCAGGAACTTGTCGAGGGGCAAAAGGCTCTTGCCACAGCACAAGGTAAAGACTTGTATCGCGCTGGCCTCGATATAATAAATGCAGAAGAGAGAATTGAAAGAATCGAGGGTAGTGAATATGCCAAGCCATGGACCTTCCCTGCTCAGATTGTCAGGAGTGTAAAGTGTGTTTTTCTGGGATTCCTTATCGCCTCGGCCATAGCCATTCCGGTAGGGATAATGTGTGGACTGAATCCAGTCTGTATGGCGGCTCTCACACCGCTGATATCAATTTTCAAGCCGGTTTCGCCAATTGTGTGGCTTCCCATAGTATTTATAATTGTTGGTGGATTCATTGAGGATCCCAATGAGGCGGCTGTCCATCCAGCCTTTCTCTCGTCTGCCATAACAGTGGCACTATGTTCATTATGGCCAACCTTGGTGAATACGGCGCATGGGGTCAGTTCAATCAATGAGGATTACCTGAATGTGGCCCGAGTACTGAGACTGGGGTTCTGGAAACGATTGATCAGGATAATAATTCCGTCTTCGATGCCACTCATATTTACCGGGCTCCGCATATCTCTTGGAGTGGGTTGGATGGTGCTGATTGCAGCTGAATTACTTTCTTCTTCTCAGGGTATTGGGAAATTCGTCTGGGATATGTTTAATAATGGCTCATCTGAGACTTTTGCACAGATGTTTGTAGTGGTCTTTGTTGTGGGTCTTATAGGTTTTCTCCTCGATCGCATCATGATTATCCTACAGAAAGCTGTCTCATTTGAAGGGGCGAAAATGTCCCTCTGATAAATTCACCCTGCCAGGATTCATTATGAGTTATATCAATTTTCATGACATTCATCTTCAATACGGCACCCGGACCGAACCCATCCCGGTTCTGGGTGATGTGAATCTCGAAATCAGGAAAAATGAATTTGTGGCCGTTATTGGTCACTCCGGCAGCGGAAAAACGTCTTTGGTCAATATGCTTGCCGGACTTTGTAGACCCACTTCCGGAACAATATCATTCAATGGAAAGTCGATTACGGAACCAATTAGGGAAATTGGAATAATGTTTCAGAACTATTCTCTTCTTCCATGGATGACTGTTTATGAAAATGTGGAGTTAGCAGTCAATCAGTTTTATCCGGAATTGAAAGGGACGGATAAGGACTCATACATCAGGGAATACGTCGAAATGGTCAATCTGACCCCGGCAATCAGTAAAAGACCACCGGCTCTTTCCGGGGGGATGAGACAAAGGGCCTCACTGGCAAGGACCCTCTCAATTAATCCGGAAGTGCTCGTTCTGGATGAGCCTTTGAGTGCACTGGATGCTTTAACCCGCAGTTCACTCCAGAAGGAAATTTCAAGAATCTGGGCCGCCAATAAAAAAACTGTTCTTATGATTACAAATAGTATCGACGAGGGCATTCTTATGGCAGACAGAATTATTCCACTTACCAAAGGACCTCCAACAACACCAGGCCCCGAATGGATTATTGATTTCGAACGTCCCAGATCCCTGACGGCCCTGAACCAGCTCCAGGAATATAAAATTCTCCGAAACGAAATTTCCGGTTTTCTCGCGGATCAGGTGTCGGAGGGCAAGAATCATGACAATCCATTCCCTCTCCCGGAAGAAAAACCGGAATCACCTGATGAAAAACACAAATACACATTCAAATGGGCTGGCTGGGCCCACTGAGATTATGACCATACAAGCTGAAGCAGGGACTCCATTGGCTGATACAAAACCATTTCTGGATATCAACGCCCTGAAAAAGGTATATGAAACCAGTCGTGGTCCATCTGTAATCCTTGAAGATTTCCACCTCTCGATCCAAAAGGGTGAAATTGTTGCACTTATTGGTCATAGCGGATGTGGAAAGTCGACTGTTCTCACCATGGTGGCCGGCCTGAACGAGGTGACTGCAGGAACAATTATTATGGACGGCAAGGAAGTCTGGCAGCCTGGGCCCGACCGCGGTGTTGTCTTCCAATCTCCCTGCCTTCTTCCCTGGATGACCGCATTTGAAAATGTCATGCTGGGGGTGGATCAGGTCTTCTTTCATGTCTCAAAAAATAAAAGAAAGCAGATCGCCGAACACTTTCTCTACAGAGTTGGCTTGAAGGATGCCAAGCACAAATACCCTGGAGAGTTATCGCAGGGCATGTGCCAGCGGGTTGGTCTGGCACGTGCCTTTGCTCTTCAGCCAAAAATGATACTTCTGGATGAACCTTTCGGTATGCTGGACCAGTTGACCAAGCTCCAGTTGCAGGATGTTCTGCTGGATATTCTGGACTACGATAGGACCACTGCTGTCATTGTCACACATGATGTTGATGAGGCAATATATATTGCTGATAAGGTCGTCATGATGACCAATGGACCCGCAGCCAGAGTTGGTGCCGTGCTCGATGTTAATTTTGAAAGACCACGCAGCAGGAAAAACATCATGAATAAACCGGAGTACTTTGAATATAGAAACATCCTTCTTGAATTCCTCGAAAACTGTGAGCTTGAAAAGGATCGGATCAATAAGCGGGAGTCAGCTGACAAATCCAAGGCTGTTTCCAATGAATCGGAGGATGCTGAATATGATACGGCCTCCACCGAATCCCATACAAAACTTTCCTCTTGTCATTAAGACAGATGATTCTCTGATAAAATTCTGTAAAAGTTAATTCAGAATCCATGGAGAAATAAAATGGATCTATATACACAGGAATCGGGGAATCCGCAATCCAGTCCCGTCGATATTTTTCTCGCAAAACAACGGGTCATCAGCACTCCCATCATTGAAATTTCCAGAAAACTGGATAATAGGCGTCCCCCGGAATCCACATCTATGATACAGCCAATTCCGGGCACAATGAAATCTGAAGAATATCAGTATGCTTTCCAGGTGGATCTTGATAAATGCTCTGGATGTAAAGCCTGTGTTTCCGCCTGTCATAGCATGAATGGACTTGGTGATGATGAGGCATGGCGGGATGTGGGTGCCCTCATTGGAAATACTCAGGCAGGTCCATACTTCCAGACAATCACGACAGCCTGCCACCATTGTCTGGACCCAGCATGTGCCAATGGTTGTCCTGTGCTTGCCTATGAAAAGGATCCTGTCACTGGGATTGTCCGGCACTTGGATGACCAATGCATAGGGTGCCAATACTGTGTCCTCAAGTGCCCGTATGATGTTCCTAAATATTCCAAGGAACTGGGAATTGTCCGTAAGTGTGATATGTGTTATTCAAGACTTCAAAATGGTGAGAATACGGCATGTGTTAATGCTTGTCCAACACGCGCCATATCGATAATTACCGTTTCCCGGGAGCACGTCAAAAATGAAGTTAAATCACATAGATCAATATTACCGGGAACACACCCTTCATCATACACATTACCAACAACAAAATATGTTTCAATGCTTCGGGATGTGCCCTCCACTGCACTTCCGGCAGATTTTAAAAGACCTCGAAAAGAGCATGCCCACTGGCCATTGGTTCATTTCCTGATCTGGACTCAGATTTCAGTGGGACTTGTTGTTTCATTATTCTTTGTTAAGTCGATGGAATTAATCCAAATCGTGCTTATCGGAGCTGCCTCAACAGGACTGATTGGAATTGTCAGCAGTGTCTTTCACCTGGGCAAACCTCTCAAAGCATGGAGGATTTTCTTAGGATTGCGGAAATCATGGCTGAGCCGGGAAGCGGTTACTTTCGGCTTATACATAATGGTATTGATTATGTCAGTTGTTGTTACCATGGCTGGAAACCATAAATGGATAATGCCAATGGCTGGGGCAGCAGCAGTTTCCGGTCTGACTGGAGTATATACATCCATTAAATTATATCAGGACACTCAAAGAAGATTCTGGAGTTTGCCGCTCACAGCCAATAGTTTTCTGACAACTGTGGGATTGAGTGGGGCTGCGAGTGCTTCTGTTTTCAATGAAATTAACTATACATATTGTCTGGGCTTCCTTGTCATGGTTTTTTTGAGACTCAGCAAACTTGTTTATGTTGAAAAATCTTGTTTAAGTCTCCAGGATTCATTGTCAAAGGCCGCCCATTCCATAAAAAAATTCAGCGGCAACATTCTTGTTCTAAGTTACCTGGTTTTAATTACAGCTGCAATTACTATAATAATGTATAGTCTGACTGGGTATTATATCTGGGCTGCCGTTGCAATGCTTTGCACTCTATCTGAATTTTACTTTGAACGGTACATGTTTTTTACCAATTCCGATGCCGGTCGTATGCCAGGAGGATTATGATGAACAATATCCGGATAGCAAAGGTGAAGAAAATGATCGAGGGTCCCCTGCGAGAGTGGACGGGGCCACTAACCAGAGATCTTGTTCAAAGTCCGGGACCATTTGGACTGGGCCACCTGCCAAACCGCCTCAAGCCGGAAACAATAATTAATTCAGTCTGCGGATTCTGCGGAACCGGGTGCCAACTTGAAGTCCACATTAAGGATGGAGTTGCCGTCAACCTGAGTCCCGGGAGGGAGTATCCCGTGAATACGGGTATGGCATGTCCAAAAGGGTGGGAATCGCTTGCACCTCTCGATTCCAAAGCAAGAGGTGTTTCCCCAAGACTGCGGGATGCGGATGGTATCATGAGAGATGTTTCATGGAATGAGGCCGTTTCACAAATGGTTTCCAATCTTAAAAGTATCCAGGAACGGTTTGGAAAAGAATCTGTAGCCTGGCTTGGGACTGGACAGATCACGGTCGAAGAATTTGCATTGCTTGGAGCACTTGGCAAATTTGGTATGGGAATCAGGCATGGTGATGGAAACACCCGTCAATGTATGGCCACCGCAGTCATGGCCTATAAAGGCTCATTCGGCTTCGATTCACCACCATATACCTATCAGGACTTTGAGGAAAGCGATTGCCTGATTTTTATTGGATCCAATTTGTGTATCGCGCATCCCATCATGTGGCAGCGAGTCATACAGAATCAGCGTAATCCCGATATCATCGTCATCGACCCGCGACGCACGGAAACTGCCATGGCTGCCACCAGACACCTGGCTGTCAGCCCAAAATCCGACCTTATTCTTTTTTATGCGCTCGCTAACCATATTATTGAAAACGGTAAAGCTGACCGGAAGTTTATAGCTGACCATACCAGTGGATATATTGAATTCGCTGAATTCGTAAAACAATTCCCAATTTCATTGGCGGCATCAGCCACTGGACTTCCAGAGAAAGATATCCTGTGGTTGTGCGATAAAATCACCTCAGGAAAAAAAGTTTCTTTCTGGTGGACAATGGGTGTGAATCAAAGCCATCAAGGAACTGCCGTTGCCCAATCAATTATCAATCTTGCCTTACTTACAGGAAATATTGGAAAGCCGGGAACAGGAGCAAATTCTATCACCGGCCAATGCAATGCAATGGGTTCACGGCTTTTCAGTAATACCACCAATCTGCTCGGTGGCCATGATTTTGCCTGCCGGCGCAGCAGGAAAAAGGTGGCAGACATACTTGAGATTGATGAGAATCTCATACCGACTGAAAATAGTATGCCGTACAATGAAATTCTTGAAGCTGTTGATCGTGGTGAGATTAAGGCATTGTGGATAATAGCCACTAATCCCATGCATTCCTGGATTCAGAAGGATCAATTAAAAAATCGTCTTGGTAAACTTGAGCTTCTGGTAGTCCAGGATATGTACCATAATACGGCCACCGCCGACATGGCGGATATCTATCTGCCGGCCGCAGGCTGGGGTGAAAAGGACGGCACCTTCATTAATAGTGAACGCAGAATTGGCCTCACAAGAAAGGTCTCGAAAGCTCCCGGTCAGGCATTATCAGATTTCTATATCTTCAAACTTGTAGCCCATTTCTGGGGGTGCGAAAATATGTTCAGGAAATGGGAAAATCCGGAAGATTGTTTTAATACATTAAAGTTGCTGACCGCTGGTCAGCCATGTGATTTCACCGGGATACAGGGCTATCAACATCTGGAGGAGTTGCAGGGTATTCAATGGCCATATCCGGATGGATGTCAGGTCAACTCCAATCAGAGAAGACTTTTTGAAGATGGCACATTCTTCACTGATAATGGTAGAGCCCGGTTTTGTTGGCATACACCTGCTGATGTGCCCGAAAAAACTGATAATGAATTTCCTTTTATTCTGCTTACCGGCAGGGGGAGTTCCAGTCAGTGGCATACCGGTACCAGGACCGACAATAGCGAAATTCTGAAAAAGCTTTCACCTGGAATGATATATGTTGAAGTCAATCCACAGGACGCCAGAGATCTTGGAATCAATGATAATGACACAGTGAATGTCAGGAGCCGGCGAGGGCAGATATCGGCACGCACATTCATAACACCGTGTGTGAATCCCGGGAATGTGTTCATCTCCATGCATTTTGTCGAAACGAATGAATTGACTCTGGCCGTATTTGACCCCATTTCATTCCAGCCAGGATTTAAATACTGTGCCGTTAATATTAATAGAATTCCCAATAAACCTATTGCATCATTGTCATGAATGATACAGCTTTCACTTCTGAACAAACAGAATATCTTAAAGGATTCTTTACAGGCATTTCTCAAAGGAATGATGTGAGATTTCCTTTTGCAGGAATGACGAAAGATGGTTTGTTCACCGCCACGCAGGAACAAAGTAATGGAGAAAATCTCGCGTCCGAAAATGTACACGGTTTCCCACTGGACGAATTATCAAAAGAGGAGATCATTAAGTATGAAAAACATGGCCTGGACATTTGGGATGATATTCTTTCTCATGCCGACAAGGATTTATTCCCTGAAGGAGGGAATGTTTTCAGGTGGAAATTCCACGGATTATTTTACGTGAAGCCAGCTCAGGATGCCTTGATGCTTAGATGTCGTATACCGGCAGGTATTCTTTCTTCTCATCAGATGAGGGTCCTGGGGCAAATTGCCGGAGATTCAGGTGGAAACTATGCCCATATTACGACACGGGCCAATGTTCAAATACGGGAGATCATGCCTCGAGATACCATCAAGGTAATTCTTGCGCTTCGTGAATGTGGTCTGACAAGTCAAGGGTCAGGGGCGGATAATATAAGGAACATCACAGCCAGTCCAACTAGTGGGATAGATAAAAATGAAGTATTTGATGTCATACCACTCGCCAAAGCCATGCATCATTATATTCTTAACACCAGGGATATGTATGATCTGCCCAGAAAATTCAATATTAGCTTTGATGGAGGAGGAGCAATAAGCAGTTGCACGGATACGAATGATATTGGTTTCTATGCAGTCAGATCAGCTGATGATTCTTCGGATATTCGGTTCCGTGTATGCCTTGCGGGAATTTCAGGCCATAAACAATTAGCGTTTGATTGTGGCATTGCCATAAAGCCCAATCAATGTATTGCAACCGCAGCGGCCATGATACGTGTCTTCAGCAGGAATGGTGACAGGACCAACAGGAAAAAGGCACGGCTCAAATATCTTATTGATTCCTGGGGACATGAAAAGTTTCTGGAAGAAACACAAAAATTGCTGGATTTCTCGCTGGTGTCAGCTCCTTTGGATTTATTTTCTGTCAGGCCGGATGTTGATTTTTCGGCGCATACTGGAATTCATAGTCAGCCTGAACCCGGTATGAATTATATTGGGGTCAATATTCCGGTCGGCAGACTCACCCCCATTCAGATGGTCGGACTCGCCGATTTAGCTGCAAAATACGGGCGGGGAGAATTGCGGCTTACGGTCTGGCAGAATGTGATTATTCCTCATATTCCTGACATGGATACTGAAGCTGTGGTCAAAGAGCTCGAAGCGCTGGGTCTATCCATTAAACAGAATCCTGTGAGCTCCGGAATTATTGCCTGCACGGGTAACAGGGGGTGCAAGTTTTCATCAACAGATACAAAGTCACACGCCGTTGATCTAGGGCATTATCTCTCTGAACGTATTTCTCTGGATCACCCCATAAATATACATTTCACCGGTTGTCCCCATTCCTGTGCTCAACATTATTGTGGCGATATTGGTCTGATTGGTGTGAAAATTAAAATTGAAGACAAGTATGTGGAAGGCTACAATATCTTCGTTGGTGGGGGAGTGGATAATAAACGTGGTATTGCGCGAAGTCTTAAAGAACAAGTTCCAGCTGAAAGTGTGCCTGCCTTCATAGAAGGTTGTTTGCGGAATTATCTTTTACACCGAAGTCCCAACGATACCTTTCATTCCTTTGTCAATAAATTGACTGAAGAAGAATATAAAAAATGCCTTTTGGATGATGTCAATAAATGAAAACCCGATTCCCTATATTCCTGAATCCGCACCCTTCAGTTCGTCCCAAAGAGGATGGCTGAATGGATATCTGGCCGGCTTATGCAGTTATAGCGTTCCTGGTATTATGCATTCCGGGAATCAGATAGATTCTACGGTAATCAAGTCAGATAAGGTATATGTGCTTTTTGGTTCACAAACAGGCAATGCTGAATCAGCTGCCAAACAGTTTGCCAAAAAGATAAAAATAGAATTTCCTGATGCCGGACTTATGAGTCTGGATGAGTTCGATTTGTTGAAACAAGCAGAACCAGTGACATTGCTAATTCTTACCAGTACCTATGGAGAGGGGGACCCTCCTGATAATGCTGTGGATTTTGTGTCCTGTCTTAAATCTGATGATACACTCAAGTGTGAAAATATAAAATTCAGTATTTTCGGTTTTGGAGACAGTTCATATCCCGACTTTAATGCATGTGCCAGGTTTATTGATGAAGCATTGGATTCAAGAGGTGGAATGCGGCTTTGTCCCGCCGTGTATGCGGATGTGGAATATGAATCGGAGTTGGCCAATTGGCAATCACATGTATTGTCCAAAATTAGTACATCACCAGAGTCACCCGGAATTGCTGATACATCTTCAAGTATTCAGGATGCCGATATAGAACAGAACGCTCCGATTGGAATCTCCAAAAAAAATCCATTCTCCGCACGGATTTTAGAAAATTACAATCTCAATAGCCGGCAGTCTTCAAAACGGACTCATCATGTTTCTCTGTCAATTGATTCCAGTGTTTTGACATATGAAGCAGGTGATGCTCTTGGTGTCCTGCCTGCGAATTGCCCGCTTGAGATTGGGCAAATACTAGATTTGGCAAAGCTTAATGCCGACGAGAGTGTCTCATTAATAAATGGTCAGGATATGCCATTGAAACAGGCACTGATTGAATGCCTGGATGTCCACACTCTTCGGAATGAATGTTTGTCCGCATTGGAAAAACTGGATCCTAATGGTCCATGGAATGACAGATTCGAACCGTTTGCAAAGTTGAGATTGGTGGAAATATTGGAGTTGACCGGCATTATCATTCCAACTGGAAATTACCTGGCGTGTTTGTTGAGACCAATTCAACCACGACTTTATTCAATATCATCCAGTCCGCAAGCCCATCATGGCCAGGTTCATGTCACTGTTGGAGTGGTCAATTACCAACATCAGGATTTTCAACGTAAAGGATTATGCTCGAATTTTTTGAGCGGGTTGGAGGTTGGACAAGAAGTCGATATTTACATACATAATAATACACAGTTCAAGCTGCCAGATGATGATAGGGATATTATCATGATAGGGCCAGGTACCGGAATAGCTCCATTCAGAGGGTTTCTCCATCACCGGATGCATTCTGGTTCCACAGGAAAAAACTGGCTCTTTTTTGGTGATCAGAGAGCTGAGCATGACTTCCTCTATCAGAATGAAATTGATAATTTCTTGAAATCAGGCAACCTCACCAGACTGAATACCGCATTCTCCCGCGATCAGGATCAGAAAATATATGTTCAAGACAGACTCAAAGAAAATGCGCGTGAGTTGGTTGAATGGCTGGAGCGTGGTGCCAATTTGTATGTATGTGGCGATGCATCCAGAATGGCAAGGGATGTTGAGAAAGCCCTTGTCGACATAGTATCGGATATTCTCAATAAATCAACTGATTGGGCTGCAGAATATGTCTCGAATCTTAAAAAGCAGGGCCGGTATCTGCGCGATGTCTATTAATAATTTTTAGTGATCTAAGTTGCCGAGGCGTGTGTCCAATAATGGTTTTCAGTTTTGACTTTCATTCGGGTCGAATGCCACAGAGCAACCAAATGATAAATGATTTCCACTGCAGTCGGCGATTTGAAAATCCCTCATTCCGTATGGCCACGTCTCAATTTCTGAAGTTATCACCACACCTGAATTACGTAGTTTTTCATAATATTCGTCAATGTCCTGGCAGAAAATATACACATATGCTTTTCCCAAAGCCGGATCCTGTAGGTCTGCGGAATTCAGGTGAATCAGGACATCATCTTTTCTGACGCCAGCATAGTAAGCTGGTTCCCCATAAACAAACTCCTCAGTAAAACCCAGTTTGGAGGTGTAAAAGGCGATAGCGTCAGCCAAATCTGAAACCCGGAATACTGGTGAGAGACGGTATGCTTTCATTTTTTTCAATTCAGATTCAGAGAATGCTGTCAATTTGCCACTTGGATCATCGGGTATCCCCGGATTAAATAAGTTATGCCGGTCTCTGATGGGCATTATGTTGGATCCAGATCAATCAGGTGCCGCAATACGTGCGGTAGGGAGGCGCATTACCCGAGGCAGGGGATTGGCACCACGCCATATCTTCCCTGGATTGATATGGATTTTTCAGGACTTGCAAAAGATTCATCATGGGCCCGTCATTACCCTCGGTGGCTGCGTCGAGTGCCTTCTCGACGAGATGGTTTCTGGGAATGACCAGCGGATTGGAATTTCTCATGACACTATCCGTGGCGTCCCTGGTGGAATGATCGCGTCTGCGGCGGTCATCCAGTCGCTTTTTCCAGTCCTCAAATTCACTGCATTTGAGCAGGGGATCATGAGGTTTGAATTCGTCAGATACATTAGTGAGGTGAAGGAAGGTATTGGTGTAGTCGGCCTTATTGTGCTGCATCCACTGGAGGAATTCGTCAATGAGATTGCTGTCTGAATCCTCCGGCTGGAGGAAACCCAGTTTATTTCTCATCATGTTCATCCATTGATTCCGGTAAGTGTCTTCGAAGCCTTCCAGAATTCCCCTGGCTATACTAAGGGCCTTCTCCGGATCCGGGTCGATAAGTGGAAGCAACGTCTCGGCGAACCGGGCCAGATTCCATTGCACAATCAGAGGCTGGTTTCCGAAAGCATACCGTCCCTGATGGTCGATGGAACTGAAAACCGTGGCCGGATTGTAGGCATCCATGAAGGCGCACGGGCCATAGTCAATGGTCTCACCCGACAATGCCATATTGTCAGTATTCATGACGCCGTGGATAAAGCCCACGCGCATCCAGTGGACAACCAGAGCAATCTGCCGGTGCATGAAGGCCTGAAGCAGGGACTGCGCGACAGGTTGATCACGCTCCTTGTGGAGGTCCGGAAAATGGCGTTCCAGAGTATACTTGAGGAGTTTTTCCAGATGATCCTTTCTTCCGAGTGCGGCGGCGTATTCAACTGTGCCGACCCGGATGTGAGAGGCGGCCACGCGGGTGAGGACTGCCCCTGGCAGAAGTGTTTCGCGGGCCACATCCTCACCGGTTTTCACCACGGCCAGACTGCGGGTTGTCGGGATCCCCAGGCCGTGCATGGCTTCGCTTATCAGGTATTCACGGAGCATGGGACCCAGTGCCGCCCGGCCATCGCCACGCCGCGAATAGGGCGTTCTTCCGGAGCCTTTGAACTGGATGTCCACCCGGCTGCCGCCGGGAATGCGGTGTTCGCCCAGCACAATGGCGCGTCCGTCACCCAGCATGGTGAAATGGCCAAACTGGTGGCCGGCGTATGCCTGGGCCATGGGGCTGGTTGTTTCCGGAATGATATTTCCACTGAGGAGCGAGGCCTGGTCCTCTGGCGTCAGATTGCTGAAATTCATTCCCAGCTCACCCGCCAGCTGGTGATTGAGAATCACCACTTCCGGTTGGGGCGCTTTCCCGGGCACCACCCGGCTGAAAAATTCCTCTGGGAGGTTTCCATAGGTCTCGTCAAAATCAAATCCGGGGTTTTTCATCATTCTGTTTCGTGCGGTGCTGGCATTGGAATCCGATCCAATGGTCTGTGTCTGGACCATAACCCCGAAGCCGGTTCATACAAGATCTCACGCGCTCCGGAAGCATATCTTCCCCATTCTCTAATCGTCCGACCGTGGTTGGCGCCGGAAAGCTCTGGTGTAGTTTTCAAATTCAATATAGGCGACCATAATGAGGATTCCGGCGATGGAAACCAACTGGACCGGAGTGACAACTTCACCGTCCGTCCATCCCCAGAATATGGCGCCAAAAGGAATCAGATAGGCCACCAGTCCCGCAAAGAGCGGACCTCTTTCGCGGATCAGAATATAGAATCCGAGCGTGGCGGCTCCGGTTGCCAGCACACCATTGGTGGCCAGTGCCAGTGTCGGCACCATCAGGTTCATCTCACCAGCACCCGGTTTCAGAACCGGCCACGGCAATAGAAATAATACAGGAATCAGAATGGTTCCTGAAAGGGTCAGCACGGCACAGGAAAGCGCCAGAGGAGAACGGTCCGGGAAGGTTCGCTTGATCCACGTATTGGCCGTTGCATAACAGAGTGGCACAACCGTCGCCAGCACCATGTCGCCAATCTTCAGCTCCCTGTCCACACTGTCTTTCATCAGCAGAATCAGAAATCCAAATCCGCCCAGCACACCCAGAAATTGACGGCGGTTTGGATGAACTCCCAGCAAGGGTATGGAAACCAGAATTGTCATGATTGGCACTAGTCCGATCAACATGCCAATCAGGCCGCTCCCGTTCCGCTCGATCAGCCAGGGCAGTATGCTGTAGGGAAAGACCGCCCCCACCAATGACGGAACCAGAAGTTTCCAGATGTCGCTCCGCCGGAATGGCCACTTCCGGTCCTTCTCGCGGATCAGAAAAAAGGCCCAGAGCACCCCCGCACCCAGCCACACCCGGCACAGGCTTATCATAATCGGTCCATAGGCGGCCGATGCCTTTTTCATCAGGATAAAATTGCTGCCCCATATCAGAGTCAGCAAACCGAAGATCACATAGGCCAGAGTGCGGCTCATCCAAATTCCTGCCGCATATCAGGACATGGTCGTCGATCGGGAATCGCTTTCCTGCTTGCCACTCTTCGATGCGAGCCATTCTTTGGTGCCTTCATGCAGGTCATTGACCTCATCACGGATCTTGTCTCTCTCAGCTCCATTCATTCTGTCGATGAAAAGGAGACCGTTGAGGTGGTCCACCTCGTGTTGGATGCACCGGGAAAGCAGCCCTTCACACTCAAAAGAAAATTCATTGCCATGTCCATCCTTTGCTGTGACCAGGGCTCTTTGTGGGCGGGTCACTTCACCGTAAATGGACGGAAAGCTGAGGCATCCTTCCGGGCCGGATTCCTGTGGCCCGCTCAATTCAATCCGCGGATTGATAAGCACCAGGGGCATGAATTCCTCCACATCCGATTCCTTGCCATCTATATAAAGTGCGGATGGACGGTCCTCCACTCCTGTCACATCGACAATGCATAACTGAATAGCCTGACCAATCTGCTGGGCTGCGAGACCAATCCCCTGAGCCGACTCCATCGTGTCAAACATGTCATCGATAAGCTTGTGAAGTTCCCCATCGAAAGTCTCCACCATATCCCCTTTCCGGCGTAATATGGGCTCTCCGTATTTTGTGATTCTTAAAACCATCGGGCGACTGGTCGGTTGCTGAGTTCTGAGTTCTCTGGTCTGACCTGGTATCGGTATTATTTGAGCTTCAGTATCTGCACGATCCGGTCAAGATCGTCATTATTGAAGAAACGTATCTCGACGCTTCCTTTCTCATCTTTGTATTTGATACTGACCTTGGTTGCAAACTTTTGGCGCAGTTTATCTTCCAGATCGACAATTTCAGGGGGCATTGGCGCTTTCGCTGTCTGCCCGTATCCGGCCGTCCCGGCGGGATGCAGCCATCTTTGCACCAATGCTTCCAGCTGCCGCACTGAGAGCCGGTCTTTGATTGTCCGGCTCGCCGCCTTCAGGATCATATCCTCCTTCCCTATACCGAGCAGTACTTTGGCGTGCCCGACAGTCAGGTCGCCTGTCAGGAGGTTTTCCTGAACCTTTTCCGGCAGCTTGAGCAATCGAAGTGAATTGGCCACGGCCGCCCGGCTCTTGCCCACCTTGCGGGCAATCTCGTCCTGCTTCAGTCGGAATTTCTGGGAGAGTTCTGCAAATCCGCGGGCTTCATCGAGCGGATTCAGGTCCTCTCTCTGGAGATTTTCAACCATCATCCACTCCAGAGCGGACTGATCCTCGCTGGGCTTGACTATGACCGGGACTTCTTCAAGCCCGGCCAGCCGGCTCGCCCGCCACCGTCGCTCTCCGGCAATCAGCTCAAGTTTGCCGTGTTCACTTGATGGGCGCACCACCAATGGCTGCAGAATTCCCTTCTCGCGGATCGAATCCGCCAGTTCTTTCAGGGAATCCGGTCCGAATTCCTTTCTGGGTTGTAAAGGCGATGGAATGATGGCGTCGAGGCTGATCAGGACCACACCTTCCTGGGGGATCGACATTTCCGCATCCACTCCCGGTGGATTCGCAGCACCCGGTTCACCCGAATCCGTTGCAGGTGACTCCGGCTTTTCAGTATCGTCAGTTTCCGGCGCCGGTTTCTGCGCCAGTTTCTGATTCTGTGCGTTCAGCAGAGCTCCAAGTCCACGCCCGAGAACTTGTCTAGGCATTGGCCACAATCTCTCTGAACCCCCCGCCGATTTCAAGATCTATCCCACCATAATTTTAATGACTCAAAAAAATTTCATGACCTTTGGTCTTCCGCCCGTAGCTTCCCCGGGCAAAATCCTCATCAATATCACTCATTTCCAATTCACGCGTTGACAATCCCTCCGGGAAAAGTCTACCTTGAACCAGATTTCGGAAAACATTTGTAAATGAAGACACCAAGCATACTGGCAACACTAACAATTCTCGTCTCCATTGCGACCGCGGGTCTCGGGTTCGTCTCGGGTGTCAAGGTCAAGGAAATCAAAGAAGACCGTGACAAGGCTTACACTGAAAGAGACGATGCAAACAGAAACGCCGAGGCCGCCAATGAGGCCATGGCCAAAATGCGCGATGAATTGGAGGAAAAGGATGCCCTCCTGTCCAGCCTCAATTCCCAGCTCCAGGACAGTAACCGCAATTTGCAGACTCAGTCCAACCGCGCCCAGCAGCTCGAACGCGAACTGAATACTGTCACCCGCTCCCGCAATGATTACGAACGCCAGCTCAGCCTCTGGGAGGCGGTCGGACTCTCCATTGAGGACGCTAAAACCATCCGCGATGACCTCAAAGTCGCCGAAGGTGAAATTGAAGTTCTCGAAGATGAAGGAGCTGCTCTGGCACGCCGGGTCACTGTTCTGGATAACAAACTCAAACTTTATGAACTCGACGATTACGAAGTCAAACTTCCCACCTCCATTGCTGGACGTGTTACAGCCGTCGATCCAAAATACCACTTCATCGTCCTCAACGTCGGACGCAATCAGGAACTGCTTGAAGAGGGTAAAATCAGTATCTCCAGAGGTGGACAGCTCGTGGCCAAAGCCCGTGTCACCACTGTCAATGAATATTCCTCTATCGCTAATATCCTCCCTGGATGGAATATCGACAGTGTGCGTGAAGGTGATTCCGTCATGACCGCCTACGAATCCCGACAGAATTAATCCGGAATCACTGAATATTCAACTCAGCACCACTCGTATGACTAAGGTTGTTTTCTTCATTGGAGTTATTGCCCTGATCGTTCTGGTCTGTGTTGGCTGCAAAGCCCCTGAAAGTGTCCGGGGAGATAAGACCAGGATAAATGATCAACCCTGGGGCAATCTCGGTGGAGACCAGGGATACGCCATCCCATCCTCACTCATGGAAGGACGGTAAGCCCCACAAGGAATCTCCACACAACTCCAATATCATTTCAAAACCGGCCTCATTGGCCGGTTTTTTATTGGCGAAATCATTTCCCCGAAACTAATTGATTCCCGATTAGCTCACGCCCGCTCCGCTCAAGACGCGGAGAAGCGGAGAAGACTTTTTTGAGGCGGAAATGAATGAAGTATGAGGAAGCTGTCCGAAGTCTCCCTATGGAAGTCTTCCAAACCATCTCCGACCCGACCCCGATGTAGGTAATGTGCCAGATAGATTACAACAGAATAAAAAAATACTCTTAGTGTCTCAGCGCCTTGAGCGAAGCGGGCGGGATAAACAGGTGGTCCGTTTGAATCGGGTTGACAAAATCCGTTAGAAACGGGAAATGTCTCACCCGTCGAATATGGAATCGAAAATTATCATCGGGAATCAGGAATGGTGTGAATTCCCGGAACTGGGCATACCAGCAATCAAGGCGCGCGTGGACAGTGGTGCCAGGACATCCTCAATACATGCAATCAATATTCAGGATTTCCGTAAGGGAAGCGAGAGGTGGGTCAGTTTTGAGGTCCATCCAATTCAGAGCAACCGTCGGGTTGTGGTGAGGTGTGAAGCCCCGCTGGTCGACCGTCGTGTTGTGAAGAGTTCGAGCGGGTTTGGTGAGACGCGTTATGTCATACAGACTCAGCTGGTGCTCGGTGAGATGAGCAAGCCCATTGAGGTGACTTTGGCAAACCGTGATTCCATGGGCTTCAGAATGCTGCTGGGCCGGGAGGCTATGGGGGTCTCCATGCTGGTTGATCCCAGCGCCGAGTTCAAAATTGGAGACCAGAGCGACGAAAGTATCCAACAGAAATATTCAAATGCCGAAAGGCAGATTGAGGGCTTGAATATTGGACTTCTGGCGTCCGATCACACACTTTACAGCAACCGGCGGATTCTGGAGGCAGGCGAGGAACGGGGGCATAATATCCAGTTTCTCAATATACGTCATTGCTATATGAAACTGGATGCCAACCACCCCGAGGTGCACTACCGAGGGGGGCGCGTCCTGAATAACCTGGATGCCGTCATACCCCGTATTCGGCCCAGTCTCACATTTTACGGATGCGCCCTGACCCGGCAATTTGAAAGTATCGGTGCCTATACGCTCAATTCCGCCAATTCAATCGGTCAGTCCCGCGACAAGCTTTTTGCGCTTCAGATGCTTCTTAACAGCGATCTGGATATACCCATAACCGGTTTTGCCAACTCGCCCATTGATACTCATGATCTGATAGACATGGTGGGTGGGGCGCCACTTATAGTGAAGCTTCTGGCGGGGGCTCAGGGAAAAGGTGTGGTTCTGGCGGAAACCCGTAAAGCGGCCGAAAGTGTCATCAACGCTTTCAAATCGATCAATGCCAATCTTCTGGTGCAGGAATTCATCAAGGAGGCCAATGGCAAGGATCTCCGGTGCTTTGTCGTTGACGGGAGAGTGGTTGCCGCTATCGAGCGCACGGCCGCTCCCGGTGAATTCCGGGCCAATCTGCATCAGGGGGGGACCGCCGCCGTCGTCAAACTGACCTCCGATGAAAAGAAACTGGCTCTCAAGGCTGCGCGGGTCTTCAATCTGGCAGTGGCGGGTGTCGACATTATCCGTTCCAAAAAGGGCCCGCTCCTATTGGAGGTTAATTCCTCTCCGGGACTCGAAGGTGTGGAAACCGCGTCGGGAAAAGATATTGCCGGCACCATGATTGCCGCTATCGAACGCCGCCTCGACTGGAAACCCAGCCTGGGCATCAATCATAATAAACCCACCGATTCCTTCCAGTCCCAGAACATGAATCTGAAAAATTCTATTTGACCAATCCGCCAATCTCACGGGAAATGCCTGTCGGAAATGGATTGGGAAATCAGTATTCTTGAATGGTTCAGGACATGGGAGACGCCCGCGCTGAATGCTTTCTTTCAGCTGTCCAACTGGATTGGGCGGGGCGAGCGCATTGCCATATTCATAATTATCGGGGTCTGGCGGCATCTTGCCAACCGCCAGAAAGCCTGGGCGGTTTTCTGGCCGGTCACAGGAATCGTGGCTCTTACTCTGATCAAATCGCTTAAGAAATTCATTGGGCGCGACCGACCGGATCTTTGGGGCGAATATGCGATCCATGTGGACCCGGGTTCGATGCCCAGTGGGCATGCTGTGGGTGCCTGCCTGTTTCTGTCACTTCTGGCGATTTACTGGTCGCGCCGGGTTCCCCCGAGGAAGCTGGTCTTCTGGCTGGTGGCGTGCGCCGGCATGATCTGGATCAATGTGGGCCGTCTTTATTTTGGTGTTCACTGGCCTACGGATGTGCTGGCGGGGAGTGCCATTGGATTGGTGGCAGCCGCTCTGCTCAAGTTCTTCGTCCTCGACCGCCCGGCATTTCAGTTGCCATCTCCCGCACAGACATTACCTGACCAGAATGAACCCGGCATCAGGGAGAAGCCGGAGTGAGGTATTGCCGCACCATTTGAAGACGGCTGATGGCCAGACGGTTGTTCGGATCTATGCGCAGAGCCAGCTGAAACTGGTTGGCGGCCTCCTGAAACCGTCGCTGCTCAAAGAGGGCTGTGCCCAGGTTGATATGCGCGTCAATATAGGCCGGATCCAATTCAATGGCCCGCGTGAAATTTGAAATGGCCTTTCCAATATCTCCGGACCTCGCATACGCTTTGCCCAGATTATTATACCCCTTCGGATAATTCTGTTCGGGAAATTCCTGCACCGCCTTTTCAAGCATCGGGATGGCCTCATCGATTTTATTCTGACGCATGTAAATATTGGCCAGGTTATTGAGGGCCTCGGAGTATTCGGGCCAGATTCCCAGGGCCTTGCGGTACATTTCAACGGCCTTTTCCTCATCGCCTTTTTTATTGAGCGCTATCGCGTAATTAAAATAGAGATCCTCGTATTCCACCTCAAACTTTGCGGCATTCTCAAATATATAAAGAGCCTCATCAATGCGTCCCTGGCCAAGGAGCTCAGTGCCTTCATTGATAAGGTCGGGCACCATTTCCTCGGAAAACTCGCGCCCGGCTGGCTTTTCCGATCTCTCCGGATTGTCCGCGACATTGTCCTGATCTGCCGAAGTCTGTTTTTCAGGCAGATTCACAATCTCATTACTGACTGTTGAAGGAGTAGTGCTGTCCGGCCCATCTGCTTTCCCGGCCGTTTCCTTTTTCTTGAATACCAAGGCTATCACAATAAATACAACCAGTGCCGCCAGGGCCATTACCGGAAGAAGTCTGACCGGTGAGGACCAGTCGGATGGCTCAGATTCCTCAATCCCGGGTTGGGAAGCCGATGTGTCCTGTTCTGGCTTTGGCTTTCCCGTCGGTTTCGGCTTCGCTTGAGATTGTGATCTGTTTCCGGACGTCTGGGAGCTTTTTCTTTTCTTGCCGGGCATATTCTGCGTTTCTGATGGCCTGGACCGGATTCATGTGTTCCTGTCCGGTCGAAGCCGGTTGAAATTTTGTTCTTATATTGGACGGGTTTTCTGGGAATAAAGCGAGAATGAAATTCCCTGTCCTATGGATCAGGCGGCCGATTTTTCAGCTCTGTCCTCGCGGCGGTTTTCCCATCGTCTTTTTTCCGGTTCGGGCAGGGATTTGTTTGCTTTTGCGAAGCAGGCGTCATAGCCGAGTATTTCATTGACCGTCTTCTGGAAGTCCAGCGAGCTGGTCACCATGAATTTCTCGTGAGTCTCAATGCAGACTGCGGTCGACTCATCGGTCTGAATCATGAGCATGAGCGGACATCCACCCCGTTGGGCCACGGCCGCCGTTCTGATGTTTTCGAGCATGCCTGGTTGGACGGCCTCAGACCGGATCCTCACAAATATCTGCTGGGTCCACTTCCGCCGCCCCTGATCAAGTGTCAGTACTTCCGTTGGAAATATCTTGGGCTTGTCGTCGTCATTATTGACTTCGCCCACCACAAAAAAGGCCTGATCATCCACGAGCATGTCCGCATACTTCTCGTAATTCTCATTCACCAGAAGCATCGAACACGACGCATCGCGGTCCTCCATCTGCACCATCGCATACGCCTTGCCGGACTTCTTTGAAATACCTTTCTGCACCGAAGTCACCAGGGCACAGATCCGCGTCATCGATTTCCCGGGAAGCGAGGAGAGTTCCTGAAGCCGGTGCACACTGAACTGGCTTGCCATATCCTCGTAGTCCTCAAACGGATGGCCACTCACGTAAAAGCCCATCAGTTCCTTTTCCTCTTTGAGGATCTGATTTCTGGGCCATTCAGGCAGGATTTGATATTTCGGCACGCTCACATCATCGGGTTCATCCAGCATGTCAAAGAGCGATCCCTGTCCGCGCGCCTTGTCCTGCTGGATCGATGACGCCCGGTTAAGGGCCATTTCGATAACTGAAAGCAGCGTCGCCCGCGACTCCCCGAAACTGTCGCACGCCCCCGATTTGATCAGCGATTCCAGAACACGCCGGTTCATGGCCCGTCCGTCAATTCTCTCACAAAGTTCAAAAAGGTCTTTGAAGGGACCACCCTCTGTTCTGGCCTTCAGGATAGCCTCCACCGGTCCTTCACCCAGTCCTTTGATGGCCGCCAGTCCGAAGCGGATGACCGTTCCCTTCCGCGCCGGGGCAAAATACATCTGACTTTCATTGACATGCGGCGGCAGCACTTTGATCCCGAAAATCTTGGCCTCATCGATGAGTATGGCCAGTTTCGATGTGTCATTCATGTCGTTCGTGAGCATGGCCGACAGAAATTCACACGGATAATTCGCCTTCAAATACGCGGTCTGGTACGCCACAAACGCATACGCCGCCGCATGGGATTTATTGAATCCATACCCCGCGAATTTCTCGAGAAGGTCGAAAATCTCATTGGCCAGTTTGGCGGGGATATTATTGAGGTCGCGGCAGCCATCGACAAATTTGGCGCGGTGTTTCTGCATTTCCTCGACCTTCTTTTTGCCCATGGCTCTCCGGAGGAGGTCGGCGCCGCCGAGCGAGTATCCCGCCAGGACCTGGGCGGCCTGCATGACCTGTTCCTGGTAAATCATGATGCCGTAGGTTTCCTCACAGACATCCCTCAGCCGGTCATGCGGGTAGGTGACTTTGACCTCGCCGTGACGCCTCCGGATAAAGTCCGGTATCAGATCCATCGGCCCGGGGCGGTAGAGGGATATCAACGCCGTGATATGCTCGATGGAGTTGATTTTGAACTTCCGGCACAGATCCCGCATCCCGCTGGATTCCAACTGGAAAACGCCCACCGTATTGCCCCGGTTCAACAGGTCGTATGTTTTCTCATCCGTCAGGGGAATGGCTTCGATATCAATGGTGATCCCTTTGCCCTTCTCGATCATCTCACACGAATTGCGGATCACCGTCAGGGTCTTGAGTCCGAGAAAGTCCATCTTCAGCAATCCCAGATCCCCCACCGGGTTCATCGGATACTGAGTGACAATAGTGCCCTCCTCGTCTTTTTTCAGCGGCAGGACATTCACCAGAGGCTGGTCTCCAATCACCACCGCCGCCGCGTGAACCGACGTATTCCGCGAACAATCCTCCAATACCCGCGCCGTGTCGATCAGCTCACGGGTCGTCCGTTCATTCTCATACGCATTCTTCAGGTCAGGCGACTGGGCCAGGGCTTTCTCCAATGAAATTTTCAGGTCATTCGGCACCATTTTGGCGAGCCGGTCGACATCCCCATATCCCAGTCCCATGACGCGTCCGACGTCGCGGATCACCGACTTCGCACCCATTGTACCGAACGTGATGATCTGGGCCACGGAATCCTCACCGTATTTTCGGCGGGTGTATTCGATGACGTCCTGGCGCCGGTCGTCCGCAAAGTCGATGTCGATATCCGGCGGATTGACCCGCTCGGGATTCAGAAACCTCTCAAACAGCAGATTGTAATGGATGGGATCGACGTTGGAGATCTCGAGGAGGTAGGTGACCAGCGATCCCGCCGCGGATCCCCGGGCCACACACGATATGCCATTCCTCCGCCCATACTGCACAAAGTCACCCACAATCAGGAAGTAACTCACAAATCCCATGTCCTCGATGATCTTCATCTCCTTCCGGAGGCGGTCGTCGAGGATTTTGAGGGCCGATTGGGTGGCCGGGTGGTTGAAGTCGTCAAAGGCCAGGTCGTGGGCACAGCCTTCCGGCAGTTCAAATTTGGGCAGGAGCCTGGCGTCCTCGAGACTGATGTAGTCAACCCACTCACTGGTGGCCGCCGCCTTGATCCTATAGCGTTTGGCCAGTCCGTCACACAGAAGCTCCCTCAGGTAGAATTCCCTGGTCTTGCCTTCCGGCGCATCAAAAACCGGGTAATGCAGCGTGTCCAGTTCAATCTCCAGATTGCATTTTTCGGCCACTTCCAGCGTATTTGAAACCGCCTCCGGCATCTCGTGGAAAAGAGTTGCCATTTCCTCTGCCGTCCGCAGATAGAATTGTTCCTCGACATATCTCATCCGCTTCTCGTCCGAGAGCAGACTCTGGGACCCGATACAGATCAGGGCGTCGTGGGCACTCGAATGGGATTTCTCCACATAATGGACGTCATTCGTCGCCACCATTTTCAGGTCGAATTCCTTCGACCATTCAATCAGGTGCCGGTTGACTATCTGCTGCTCCCGGATGCCGTGATTCTGCAGCTCCAGATAAAAATTATCCTTCCCGAATGTCTGCTTGAACCAGTCTATGGATTCCCGGGCCTGGTCGAGATTTTCGTGAATGATCTTCTGACATATCTCACTGGCCAGACAGCCCGAAAGGGCAATGATGCCGCTGGAATATTCCGCCAGAATGTCCTTATCAATCCTCGGTTTGTAATAATACCCGTCCAGAAAACCCAGCGACACCAGGCGGACCAGATTCTGGTAGCCTTCCTGATTCTGTGCCAGCAAAACCAGGTGATTATAGACCTCTTTGCCTCCTTTCGAGGACTTTTTCTCCAGCCGGCTTCCCGGTGCCACATAAACCTCGCACCCGATGATGGGCTTGATCCCATTCTTACGGGCGCTCTGGTAGAAGTCGATCGCGCCGTGCATATTGCCGTGATCCGTCATGGCCATGGCAGGGAATTCCAGCTCCTTTGCTTTCGCCATGAGCCGGTTCAGTCGGCAGGCGGAGTCCAGAAGCGAGTATTCCGTGTGCAGGTGCAGATGAACAAATTCTGATTTCGACATCGTTTTGCAAAGCCTAGCAAAGGTCGCCATCCCCCTCAAGACTCCCGCTCACATCCTGACTTTTGAATGGAATTTGCCACAAATTCCGCCCGGAATTGGCCAATTCCCCCACACGACACCGGCATATTCCCGGGGCAGAATGCTGGATCAGCCCACTTTGGCTGGCCTTACTTCCCTTCTCTCAGTCTCCCGGCTCAACCCGCTTAATGATGGCCGGTCACGCTGCCGGTCAACGCATTAAAATCGGCTCCCATTGACTGGTCGAATTCCCGAATGAGGAAATTGGCAGCCCACAAGTATCAGAGACTGAGGAAAATCATCAACGGAATTGGGATCAAAGCCGCAAATCGCTCAGAAATAGTGTTATTTTGAAAAAAGTTAATGAATTTTGAAAGAAATGAAATCAAACCACGAATTGTATTGTGAATCCCCGGGCTTTCATGGAATCAAAAAAATGATTACCTATGCCCGTTGCCGGGATAACGGGCAATTCGGTGGATCCGTGCAGGTTAATGGAAAAGTGTCATCAGGAGCCACTGACTGACTGGTAGCCGTAAAGCTCCAGATTCAGCATTAGCTTGATTATAATAAAAGTATTAATATTTTTATGAAAAATTAAACCCCTGAAAATTGATTGTTTTGGAATTATGAGAAGTTTAATACCATTGATATACGGGACTGTGATAATGACATTGCAAATGTCGGCATATGGTCAGAAAATAAATATGGTGGACATATCAAAAACCAAAGGTTCAGTTTTGTATAAAGACAACCGGCAGGTAAATGAAGAAGGGCATCATGTGGCTATGGAGGTGATTTGGGACAACGGGAATTATATTGTATTTTTGTATCATTGCAAAAATGCAAAAGAAAAAGAGGAATGGTCTTCTTATGGATACTACGAGGACTACTCTTGGAGCAGGTCCAGCGGCGGGAATATAATGAAGCGGCGGAAAAATGGCGGTAATTACATAGACAGAAAAAACGGGGCAACACAGTTATTGTCTGGTGGATTGACCTGGGACACTATGAACTCAGTTGAGTATCTGGAAGACGGGAACATAAATGGAGTATTCAGCTTGATTGATGATAAGCCGTCTTTCAGCGGAAATTTTGAGAGGGATGGTAAAAAAATAACTATAAAATTCCGACGCGAGGATGTGCCGTCCATGGAGTATATATATAATATTAAGGATCTTGGAAAATGGGAAGGCTATGTGTCGGGAGGGGCTGAGGGGGTTCTGAAAATTGATGGGAGAGATGATAAGATACTGTATTCGTCAGAATGCCTTGCTTCAAGTACGGATTCCGCCGGCGTTGACGGAAATTTTAAAACACTGGATCCATACAAAATTTATACTAAGGATCATGTCTATGAGCCATTAGGTGGGAGAATATTCAGGGTAGACGACCGGGTTGGTGGAGTATCTATAATAAAAGCCCGGCAAAAAAGGGGCGAAAAAATCAAGTGGTTTGAGTTCGAAGCGCCATAATTCATGCGTGTTCGATATGGTTTGATCATTCTGGAAATTAAAATGCGTCTTGCGCAGCTTCATGGCCCATAATCTTGCGCAATTTATACTTTGGAATTATTTCGTTTTCTCTGTTGTCTTTTTTAAAGTTACTTCTTTTTGAGGTATCTATTTCATTTAATCCATTGCCTGGATTGAAGCCTGTAAAAGTAACTCCATCATCTGAAATATGTTTATTTTTCAGCCAGATCCCCCTTAGAAGCTGTTTGGTAAATCCAAAAATTAGATAGGTAGAATATTCCTGTGGATTTTCCTATAATTATATCGAAATATTCTGTGTAAATTCAGGATATTAGTTGAATCACCCTATTCTTCATCCTTAACCGATAATCAATGGGAGCTCATACAGGATGAGTTTCCGGCTCCAAAACTCAGAGGTCGGTCTCCAGAATACTCCAAGAGACATATTGTTGACGCGATCCTCTACGTTGCCCGAACAGGTTGTCAGTGGCGCGATCTGCCAAAAGACTTTCACCACTGGAATTCATGTTTCAATATTTTAACAAATGGAGTGCAGATAGCCTATGGCTCAAAATCACACAAAACAATTGGTCGAGGAGATCCGCGTCAAAGCCGGCAGAAAAAACTCCGACGGCATCCATCCAGGACAGAGACGGAGGAGCAGAATTATTGAAGCAGTTGAATGGATGCTATGGATGGCTGAAACGAATCCGGGCTGATGGAGGTTATTCCGGGCAATTGGCAGCCGTACTCCTCGAGTTGGGCCGACACAGAAAAATCGTGCTGGAAGTGGTTAAACGCCGAGAAGAGGTGGGCTTTCATATCCTGCCAAAAAGATGTATAGTGGAGCGGGCATTTTCATGGTTTTTAGCATATAGACGACTTTCCAAGGATTACGAAGTAAAAACAGAAAACTCTAAATCGATGATTTATCCGGGAATGATACGGAGGATGCTCAAAAGTTTAACAAAATGAATTTCTAATCAGCTTCTCAGGAAAAATATAGAGGTCGCCTGATGATCCAGGGACGATTAGAAATATTGACTCTGGTTCTTCGTTTTTCTGAACCAGTTTTCATTCCTTCAGACCTCTGTGATTTCACAGGCATGGAGACATAACCCTTGGGACGATGCTGGTATTGTACTGATGTTTCGGAACATTTCGAGCGGGGAGGGCCATTGATATTTGCTTTGTTGGTAACGTCCTCAGTGGCCATGTGATGGCAGCCACATTGTTCAGCATACACCGGAATGCGGGCAATTGGGGCCGACTTTTCCAGCGTGGATGGACCTGGCATCTCCGGAATGTTCCCAAATTCAGTCAGCATGGACATGCAGCGGGAAGGTTGATTGGCGGTCCTGGTTCCTGATACGATGTCTGCAGGTGATGAGAGAGCACAATTTGGATTTCCATTATGTCATCCGCGATGTGGAGGGCGGCGGATGCTGGGGAGAAGTCGTAGGCTTTGAAGAATTGTCCGTCTTCGAATCCTCCGAGGACCGTGTGCTCAATGGCCTCCGAAGCCGGATCAACCAGATTCTCGAGGATTTTGAACCATTTGAAATAAGTGGACTGACCTGGGACAGGGAAATATGCGCTGGCCAAACCACACTTGAGGTGGCGGCAGGCACGCGTTCCACCGCCTGGCGTGATCCCGTGAATCTGCCTCTGGCCTACTACCAGTACCAGATTCCCGGCGGGCAGCTGGTCGCCAGAATCCCGGATCTCAATGTCACGGTCTTCTCATCCACCGAGGAGGGACTTGTCGATGCCCTGAAAAAGCATTCACTGATGGTGTTGCGTCCGTATGTGGAGAATAATTCGCTGGGCTCATTGCGTCTGCTTTTCCGGACCCGGAATCTGCGTTCCGGTCACATGGAGGTATCCTACAAGGCGGACACGCCACTGGAGGCGGGCAGGGAGGACAGTTCCGATCCCAGTGGCCGCAAGGAGACGATTCTTCAGAAGACCTGCACGGACCTGACTCAGGAAACCTCCCATCCCTGCTGGTGCCGGGATGATGTCCTCAGGGAGCTGGGGGAAATTTTCCCGCACCCCATCTCGGAACCTGTGCTTCTGGTCGGCGATTCCGGGATTGGGAAATCCGCCTTATTTGGCGAACTGCATCGCTCAAAAACAAAGTTCGGGATGGACGACTGGATGTTCTACCAGACATCCGGCGCCCGGCTCGTCTCCGGGCAGACCGGCTTTGGCATGTGGCAGGACCAATGCGTGAAACTTATCCGCGAAGTCGCCGGTAAAAAGATTCTCATCCACCTGGGCAATCTCCTGGAACTGGTCCAGTCCGGCCGTAGCACCCACAATAAAAGGGGCGTCGGATCATTTCTCAAAGAGGCCCTCCAGCGCGGTGAATTGAATGCCGTCACCGAATGCACTCCGGAACAACTCCACCTCATCGAACAGGAGGATCCACAACTGCTGGGTGTCTTCAAGGTCATGCGCCTCAAACAACCCGGAAATCAGGATACCCGTGAAATTCTCTCCCGGTTTGCTGGTTTTTACCGGTCGGAAGTCACTCTCGCTGAGGGAGCCCTGGAAAAACTCCAGGACCTTCACCGGCAGTTTGCCACATATTCCGTATCTCCGGGCAGGCCTCTGAGGTTTCTCCGGAATCTGCTGGATGACCTCTGCCTGCCTGAGTCTCCAACCACTCAACTCACCACATCGCTGCCTCAGAATATCTCCGACGGCTCAGACAATGGAAAGCCCCAGCGGAAATCCGGCCGCAGGAAAAAGGGAGCTGCCCCGTCAGAGGAGCCGCGTCTACTCACGGCGGAGCATGTGACCCGTGCGTTCTCAGATGAAACCGGACTGCCCCTTTTCATGCTCGAACCACTGGAACCCCTCGACATGGATAAGGCCAGAGCCTGGTTTGAGTCCAGAGTCATCGGGCAGTCCATGGCGGTGGAGAAGGTGCTCGATCTGCTGGCCCTGGCCAAAGCCGGACTCAACCGCCGGCACAAACCCATTGGTTCGCTCCTGTTCATCGGTCCCACGGGCGTTGGGAAAACTGAGCTGGCCAAGGCTCTCGCCGCTTTTCTCTTCGGCAGTGATGAGAGAATGATCCGCTTTGACATGGGGGAGTTCAGCGACCCGATGGCCCACATCCGTCTGATCTTCAGTCGCGGGCAGGAGGAAGGACTCCTCACGGCCCGGGTCCGCGAACAGCCTTTCTCAGTTGTGCTCCTGGATGAATTTGAAAAAGCCAGTCCCCGGGTATTTGACCTGCTTCTGCAGGTGCTGGGGGATGGCAGGCTGACCGATGCGGCCGGACGCGTCGCCGATTTCTCCAACACGGTTCTCATCATGACTTCCAATCTCGGCGTCAAAAATTATCAGACCGGCTCCCTCGGGTTCGGCGACGCCGACCGCATCGACCCGGTCGAACATTTCTCCGGCGAGGTCAAAAAATTCCTCCGGCCCGAAATGTTCAACCGCATCGACTCAATTGTTCCCTTCGGACCACTTTCCAAAGAAACGGTCTCCCGGATCACCACACTCCAGCTGGAATCCATCAAATGGCGGGATGGACTCCGCGGGCGTGGAATCGACCTGCACCTCCATCCCAGTCTGGTCGATATGATTGTCCGTGTCGGCTTCGACCCGAAATTCGGAGCGCGCCCGCTCAAGCGCGCCATCGAATCCATGATCCTGCGACCTCTCGCCGGGCAACTGACCAGCCTTTCCGCAGACCACGCTCTCGAGATCAATATCGCACCTCCCACTCCGGAAACCCACACGGGTAAACTCAACTTTGAAATTAAGACCCGGACCGACTCGGAAGGCATTCCAGTCCCCGCCAGCCAGACCAGGCCATCGAGTCTCCGTCTCGCAGATCAGTGCTCGGCTCTCAGGAGAAAACTTCTCACGCTCCCGGGCAAGTCCATCTATATTTCACTCCAAAGCCGACTCAACCGCCTCAGACTTCAGATCGACAAGTTTAAAAAATCCAAAGCGCCAGGCATGTCTGACCGTCTGCTGGAGTCCGAGTCCCAGTCCAATGCCATTCAATCAGTATTTCAGGATATTCAGAGTCTAACTATTGAAGTGAACCAGTTGGAATCCGCAGCCCTCGAATCTATATATAACCTTGAGGAGATTGATGAAGCCCCGGTCGATGCGTCACTGTCCGGCCTCAATGACCGGTATTTGAAATGCCGCCTCGATCTCTACCGGATCAATACACACAGCAACCGCGATCGCGCCGTCATTATTCTATATGGATCCGATGCCGAATCAGTCACTCTCCAGGCCAGAGGATACCTCAACTTCATCCGCCACCGGAATTTTTCATATAAATTATTCTCGATTGGCCGCAATGACACCGCCGGATTGCAATTCAGGCACATCCCTGAAAAAAGTGAGTCCCATTTCTTTAAGGCACTCTTCAGCGGGGAGGTGGGCCTGGCAATTGAAACTTCAGGCACTGACGCCTATCTGTACTTTTCTCTGGAGAATGGCGTCCACAGGTTTCTGAAACATCGCAATGACCCCGGATGCTTTGTGGAGGTCAGCCTCGGCCGCATTCCGGAATCAACATCAGAGACAGACAAGGAATCCCGACCCACTGAAGCTTCCAGGCAACCCTCAGAACCACCCGATGATCCACCATCAGTCCTGAAATCGTTCGGTCCGGGAAATCCCGGTGAGGATATTCAGTTTCCCGGCGACTTCGGACACCGGCGGTTCAGACTCGACGGCCCGGAAGTCCGGAAATTCTCTCCTGAAACCGGACGGGTCACGGATTCAGTCCTGGGGCGCAAACCCCTTGATCAGCCAATTGATGACCTCATTCCCCAGTGGATTGCCGATCGGTTAAACGCCCATATTGAATCCCAATTGAATCAGTGAAATTCACTATCCCAGTCCACATTGAGGAAATTGTTCTCGACGACGCCAGTGGCCAGAAAAGTTTCCAGGTCAAACCCCTTTTCCAGGGCGGTGGTGGAAGGCGTGGTCCCATACTGGCCCGTGTCCTGGCGCGCTTCTCCGCCGATCTCAGGAAATCCCTCAAACTCGAAGCCGGTGAGTACGACCATAAAAGACTGGTCGAGTGGTCGTACTGCCCGGAATACGAGGAGGACATCGTCGATCTCCAGCTGTCACTGAAAAAGTCCTCCGTCAAACGGAAGTTTCTGGTCATCTGGTACGAACTTTCAGGCAGCCGCTACGCCTCCATCCCCGAAGTCGATGGCGCTGTCTTCGAATTCAATAAGGGCGACAACCTCAAAAAGCGCTGCGCCGATGTCCTCACCGAAATCTTTAAAAAAAATGAGGCTGATGACGAACCCAGTGAATGGGCCTCCGTCCGGACGGGTTCCTCGCACAGCTGGACAACCACCATCGATATCTCCATCGATATTCCCGTCTCTCCGGATAATAAAGCCAATCAGGACCTCTTCTCCATCTTTGGCTCCGATGAAGAACTCTCCGGCGATATGGAACTCGAACATGTCGGCCACTGCCTCACCGAATTATACCCGGATGGCCTCGCCAGAACCTCCGGCAGACAGAGAGAGGTCGTCAGACTCACCAATCTCCTCGAACATGGTGGCAACCGACCGGTCCTCATTATCGGCAAGGCACTTTCAGGCAAGACAGCACTGATCAATGAGGTGGCCTGGAGACTGGCGGACGAAAGGCGCCGCAAGGGACGCGAAGGCGAGAAAATCTGGCTGCTCTCGCCCCAGAGGCTCATATCCGGCATGTCGTATGTCGGCCAGTGGGAAAGCCGTCTCATGGCCATTCTTCAGGAGAGCCGCAAACGCCGGCATATCCTTTATTTTGACGACCTGCCCGGATTGTTTTTTGCGGGCCAGACGGCTGACTCACAGGTGGCCGTGGCCGACATTCTCCGCAACTGGATGGAGAAGAGGGATGTGAGAGTCCTCGGGGAAATCACTCCCGAAGCCTGGCGCAAACTGCGCGAACGCGACAGACGCTTCGCCGATCTGTTTGATGTGGTTCATCTTTCTCCGGCCACTGACCGGGAGACCGTTTCAATTATTGTGGACGTCCAGCGGGAACTCGAAAACCGCAACCAGTGCCAGTTCGAACCCGAAGGACTGCCCCTGGTCATAAGACTTCTGAAACAATACGCCAATGAGACGGCTTTCCCTGGCAAGGCCATCCGCTTCATGGACCAGCTCGCCCTCAAAAACAGCGGGAAATCCATCGGACAGGCCCAGGTCCTCGATCATTTCAGTTCCCAGACAGGCATGGATCCCCAGATTCTCGATATGAGAGTCCCCCTCAAAAGGTCTCTCGTCGAAGAACGCCTTCAGTCCATGATCGCCGGTCAGGAAAAAGCGGTTCAGGCCATGGTCGACATCGTCATGATGGTCAAGGCCCGCCTCAATGACCCGTCTCGTCCTGTCACATCCATGCTTTTTCTCGGCCCAACCGGGGTCGGCAAAACGGAAAGTGCCAAAGCTCTCGCCAGGGTTCTCTTCCAGAATGACGACCGCCTTATACGGTTTGATATGAATGAATTTCTGGACCCGGGATCGGCCCGCCGCATGATTGGAACCTCATTCCGCGAAGAGGGTCTGCTCACACGTAAAATCCGCCAGCAGCCGTTCAGCGTCGTTCTCTTCGACGAGATTGAAAAGGCGGATCCCGAAATCTTTGACCTCCTGCTGGCGGTCCTCGGTGAAGGCCGTCTCACTGACGCCATGGGGCGCACTGTCAGTTTCGCCAATACCGTCGTCATCATGACTTCCAATCTCGGTGTCAAAGAAGCCCATTCCCGTGTCGGATACGGCACCGACGATTCATCCCAGATTGAACTTTCCTATATTTCCGCAGCCCGGCAGTTTTTTAAACCTGAGTTTTTCAACCGACTCGATCATGTCATTCCATTCCGAAGCCTGACCCACGAAGAAAGCCTCCGCGTCGCCAATATCCACCTGCGGCAACTGGGCTCCCGCTTTGGACTTCAGGAGAGAAAGTGTTTTATCTCCTACCATCCCTCCGCCATGTCCCTCCTCATCAGTAAAGGATTCCACCCTCAATACGGTGGCCGCGCCCTCAAACGGGTCATCGAAAAGGAAATTGCCGGGCGTCTGTCTGTCCGTCTGGCCGTCGAGCCCATGGACCGGCCACTGTTTATTGCCTTTCATGCCGATGCCGGTGAAACCACATTCACTCTCGATCACAAGTCACTGGTATTTGCCGGATTATCCAGTCCCTCCCGCGATCTGACAGGCAATCTCGACCCGGCTGAATTGGTACCGGCTGTCAATGCCTGCCTCCGCCGCATCCGTTCCGCCATGTCAAGCCGCGCTCCCGGGGATCTCGCCCTCGTCAACCAGAACTCGCCCGCTCAACTCGATTATCTGCTGGTGCTCGAACAGTTCCACAAAGTCTCCCAGATGGCCGATGACTTCGCCGACTCGATCCTGGAAGGCCGGAAACCCGCCGTCACACCAGTCAACCACCCCGCACGCGGTGTCAAAATCGATACCGAAAAACGCAGTTCCCATCACGCCGCCAGAAAAAGCCGCGATAAGGACGCTCTCAATGACCTCATGGATTCCATTGCCGACCAGTCCGCTCTCGTCCCGGGCCAGAATGACATCGTTTCCCTTCTGCTTGAATCCAGTCTACTCAATCTAATGGTCCATCCGGCCGGCCCCGAAACCTGCATCATCCACCTCTCATGCAGCACCAGGCTCATTGAGGAAGTGGCCCCATTCAGGAATTTTCTCGAAAAATGGAAAGAGGCCATGGCTTCACTCTTTCGCATGGACGAAAAATCCATACCACCTTTGTCCGCAGCCGACCACGAATCCATGACTATCGAGCTGGCACTGGAAGGCCCGGCCTGCACCGCAATCGCCCAATCAGAACAGGGCTTCTGGATGATTGAACGCAACTCCGGTGAAATTGGTCTGGCCCAGATCCGAGTCATTTCTCCCGAACCTCCCGGGACTGATTCCCCCAGCCAGGCCACCGTCCTCAGATCCATCAACGAAAATCATCGCAGCCTCGATAACCGCACTGGATGCCATATTCAGGATGATATCTCCGCGCTCGGAGTCAGGCAGATTATTCTCGCACCCATGCCATTGCCCAATGAATTCCATGAATTGACCGAAGGAGCTTCCTATGGCGAATGACTTTCGAATCCATGTCTTTATCTGGTCCTGCGGCCATGGCACCTTCGCAGGGATGACTATTGGCCAGGATGAGAATGTCTCCGCTGTCGGAGATTCTCCCAAGTCTGTCATCAGACAGATACGTGAGTGGGCCGATGAAGTCTGCGAAAATCATCCCTGGCAGATGAATCTCAATCTGGCCAATCCACGCATCACTCACGTCCCGGTCAAAATTCGTCCCGAGATCCGGGTTCGCGGAAAAATGCAGCCCTATGCCGAACAACTCAGCCTGCGCATTCCGGCTGTCCTCGTCGATGAGGGACCATCTCTTCTCCTCATATCTTTTCCGACTCTGGATATGGAGTTCAGTCTCACCAGCGAGGAGGAGGTCACATCCATGGTGAGTCATCTGCTCGCCTCACAGCTGTCCGGAAAATCCATGGCTGAAATCCTCACTCTCATTCCACCGGACGACTTTTCTCTGGATTCCTTCGCCATGAAAAAACAGTCCCGCTCGAAGAACAGGGGAATCTCCATCCCAGGAATCGAGTCAGGACAGGCACTCAAGTCCGTCTGTGAACCCCTCATTGCCAAAAGACGGGGTGGGGGACTCGAAACCGCCGCCTTCGAACGCGATGAGGAAGTACAGAACCTCGCCTCTATCCTCGAAAAAGAAGGCAGCAGTCTCATTCTCGTCGGCGAATCCGGCGTCGGAAAATCCACCATCCTTAAACAGGCCGTCAGGAAAATGCCCCGACCATTTTCCATCAGTGATTCCTCCAGAGAAACCGATGATCCGTTGGATAAAGATCCCGGCCTCAGCGGCTCAGCCAATGCCCGCGACCAGTTCTGGGTCACTAATGGCTCAAGACTCATCGCCGGTATGAAATATCTCGGCGAATGGGAACAACGGTGCGAAACTCTTATCAATGAACTCAACCAGATCTCCGGTGTGCTCTGCCTCGAAAGTCTCCTGGAGGTCATTCGCATTGGCGGCCAGAGCCCGGACTCAGGTGTCGCCGCTTTTTTCCAGCCGTATATTCAGCGTGGAGACCTCAGACTCATTTGCGAAGCCACTCCCCATGAACTCGAACAGGCGCGCAGGCTCCTGCCCGGTTTTGTCAGCCTCTTCCAGGTCTTTAAAATTTCGGAACTCGATTCTTCAAGGGCCATTCCGTTGATGTCCCGTATCTGCGACTCCCTCTCCAGCTCACATCATATCCAGGTTGAAAATGGCGTCCCCAGACTCGTCTACCACCTTTTCAGAAGATTCCAGTCGTACTCCGCCTTTCCCGGTCCCGCAGTCCGATTCGTCCGTGGCCTCAGCCAGAAGAGGGACATCCGGGAAAAAAAATTACTCAATCGATCAGTGATCCACGAGGAGTTCTCCTCTCTCACCGGTCTGCCTCCCGCTCTCATCAGGGATGAAATCCCCATGCAGCTCGGGAATGTCCAGGAATACCTCCAGTCACGTATCGTCGGGCAGAACTCCGCCGTCAATACAATCTCTGAAGTCGTCATCAAATTGAAAGCCGGCCTCAATGACCCCAAAAGACCCGTCGGTGTTTTTCTCTTCTGTGGCCCCACCGGGGTCGGTAAGACCGCGCTCGCCAGTGCCCTCGCTGAATTCCTTTTCGGCCACAATCAGTCAAAATCCGATCAGAATTCCTCTCCTGCCTCCCGCGATTATCTTATCCGTCTCGATATGAGTGAATACAGCCATCCCGGTGCCGCATCCCGGCTCATCCAGTCCATGGATGGTTCGCCAAGCCATTTCATTAAAAGTATCCGGCAGAATCCGTTTTCTGTCCTGCTCCTCGACGAGATTGAAAAGGCAGATGAAGAGGTGTTTGATCTCCTGCTCAATGTGCTCGATGAAGGAACTCTCAGCGACCCAATCGGCAGGGTGGCCTACTTCCGCAGTTCCATCATCATTCTCACTTCCAATATTGGCGCCACCGCCGGAGCCCGCTCAGGATTCGGTGCTTCCGCATTTCCAGACTTCGAAAGTGAAGTCCTCAAATTCTTCAGACCCGAATTCTTCAACCGGCTCGATGCTGTTATCCCATTCAGTCCCCTCGATGCCAGCTCAACCCGGCAGATCGCCTCAATCGAACTCGAGAAACTGATGAAGCGCCCCGGTCTCGAAAATAGAAATATCCGTCTGAAATTCCATCCTCAGGTCGTTGACTTTGTTGCCCGGTCCGGATTCGATCCAAAATTCGGCGCCAGGCCGCTCCTCAGGAAAATTGAGGAATTCATTTCCGTTCCCCTCTCAAAATGGCTTCTCGATCAGCTTCACATCGAAAATTGCACGATCGCCGTAAACCTCACTTCCGACCACTCAGTCGGCTTCGCAATGGAAGTCTGACCCATCTCAATCTTCCGGAATCCGAAGTTCACCCTCCCTCAATTCTTTTTCCAGGGCATGTCGGGAAACTTCTTTGGAGGCAACTTGATATTCTCCGGCTTGGGCGCTGCCATGGGAAGAGATTCTTCTGCTGCGCCAGTCGCTTTTTCACCCTCGGCCTGACTACCAGGCGGTGTCCGCCATCCCGCAATACGTGCCTGCAATCCGTGATGCTCCGCTTTTTCCTTCTCTCCGTTCTTCATGTAAAAGAGTGAAAGATTGGTATGAACCGTCTGTTCGTTCGGTCGCAATTTCTCCGCCTTGTGTCCCTCCTCAATGGCTTTCGGATAATCTCCCTGACGGTAATACGACATCCCTAGACTCGCTATCGCATCAAAATGTGAAGGATCCCGTTCAATCACCTGCCTGAATTTCCCGATCGCCTCCTCGTAATTATTCTGTGAGAAGGCAAATATGCCATCATCAAATATCTGCTGCAGATCACTTTCCATATCGTCCCAACCATAACCCGACTCCCGGATTTCCAAACCATTTTATTCGACGACTGCTTCCCTGAATTTTTTTGTTTGATTCTGTAACAATCGACCGCTCCGCATTGTTGTATCCTCGCAACTGGTATTTGACTCAATCTGAAACCGATGATGCGGGATTTAAAATTCAAACTGTTGACCGAAAGGTATGCCGATGACGTCTTCCGGTTTGCTCGTTCCATTCTCGGAAATCCCGATGATGCCGCTGATGCCACTCAGGAGATTCTCCTCAAATTCTGGAACCATTTAGATTCCATCTCTTTGATGAAGTCCAAATCCTGGATCATGAAAACAACCAGAAATCATTGCCTCAATATGCTGCGGTCCAGAAACAGGGTCACTCTGCTCCATATCCATGATCACGATCAGGGACTTGAGGATTCTCATACTCCTCAAATCCACATTCCCGATACCGCCACCCAAACCCCTGACTCAATGTGCGAGGGCAGGGAAACCATGGCAATCCTGCAGAACGCCCTCCAGCAAATCCCGGAAAAATTGAGATCGTCCTTCATACTCCATGAAGTGAATGGCCTCAAATACCGCGAAATTGCCCAGCTCCTCGATATACCTGTCAATTCCGTCAAAGTCTATATCCTCAGGGCCAAAGAAAAACTCAAATCCATCCTCTCCGAATCCTCAGATTTTCAGGAATTATGAATATTAAAAAGTCTGTCAATATTCTCAAGTCTGATAAATGCCCAGCATCTGTCAAAGAGCTGGTTTTTGCCCGGGTGCGTCCGGACAATGGCCGATCCATACAGACTTATTTTATCCAGATTTCCGTTATCGCTGCCGTCACCTTGTTGATGATCTCCATGGTCTTTCACGATTTTTCTCCTCCATTCACAAAATATACTGAATCTCAGAAAATCACCGCTGTGAAAACCAATGTCAATGGACAGATTACTGCCATTAGGGAACCCGCTGTTGCCAATGACCAACCTGTGACTTCTGTTGAGGAATTACAGCTCGTCCTGAAATATATTTCCCTCACTCTGAGTCAGGAAACATCCAGAGCTTCAGAACAGCTCATGACTACTGCCGTCCCTGCCGTCAGAAAATCATTCGAAAAATCCGCCGCTTCTCTCACGCCCTCGACTTATAACTTACTCAATTTCCAGTAACATTTAATAATCTTAATAATTATTCATCCACTTTAAAAATTCTATCTGAAACCTGATTAATTCCCTCAACCTCATGAAATCCAATATTGCTATTACTATGAGTGCTTCAAAAAATCTATGGATGCTGGTCAGTGCGTTGTCCTGCCTCGCATTCTTCTCAACAAATACTTCATCCGCCGGTGATGATACCAGTAACCCCAAAGGGCCACACAAAGAGGATCCCGCGTACGTCGATATCGACAGCCAATTCGATCCCTCAAAAATTAAAGCCACCGTCAATCTCAACCTCCCCGAATTCGTCCTTAAAAATATACTCTCCGAATTCGACGGTGGAAAAGATGACCCGTTCCAGGAACTCGGTATCAATGTCGCCGACCTCACAAGTGATATACGTCTCATCCGTGTCCTCGTCGTCGAAAAAAATCAAACGAAAGCAGATGCCTCTTACCTGAATGCTCTCGTGAAAAATCTACGAAAAGATCTGGACTCATCATGGATGACTCTGCTCTCCGTGCCCGAAGGTAATGTCGCTATCTATGCCAAGGGAGATGATTCCGGTGCGCGCATGCGCGGTATCTCACTCCTCGTCAATGAAGGCGATACTTTTGTCTTTCTTAATGTCGTCGGTGAATTGCCCATCGGAAAAATCCTCAAAGCCGCTTCAAAACTTTCAGGCGACAGTGAACAGAAAGCCAATGCCATGGAGGCTCTCAAAAATCTCATGGGCTCAGCTATCCCGAATGCATCCTCCTCCCCAACCCCATCCGATGGGAATGCTGAAACCTCAGGCTCAGAAAATACTAATTAAGCTCCCACCGCCACCGCAAACTCCTACTCATCACACCACATTCTCTCTATGGCCTTGTCCGCCAGTGCAGCCGCCTTTTGGCGGTGTTTCTTTTTTCAACTCAGTTTCCCCATTTCAAATTATCACAGTATTGGACCATAATGCTCCTTTTCCATGAGACAGAAAGAACGGTCATGAATCCGGCCTAAAACTTCACCCGCCCTGAGCTTTGCTGCTCTGAATGATTGATTGCTCTTCCCTTCACTCCAATGGTCCACCATGCGACCTATGGCTTCGTGAAACTCCTGGCCAAAATAGGAAAGCATCCTGTCCTTCGGTCGACCCCTCTCCCCTCGCGTAAGATATTTCGCATGCTCCCCGCAGGCACACGTCAGCCAGTCTCCCGACCGCCAGGACGCCTCAATGAGTTCCTGAAGTGAATAGTCCTCTTTCCTCAGAAACCCCTTCCAGTCAAAGGTCACCCTCGCATAGTCTGGAATTGTGCTTTCCTGGCTGGCCTTCCTATACCATGAGGCGCCTTTATTCTTGAAACTCATGTCCATAATTTAGACACATTTCGCCCTGAAATCATCCAGTTTTTCCATGCTTCAGACATCAGCCCACCTATCCCAATGGCAGTCAATACCTTACAGTTTCAAATTTTGACTTGTCTCCCCGGCTCAACTCCGGAAATACTGCCTCAATCCATTTTGGCTTAACTTTGTTCTGTTACAGCCCCGGCATACTGCAAACCTCAATTTTCTGCCTTGGAATTTATTTCGCTGAATGAGTTTCGCTCCCGACATCAGGAGTTTGATGAAGCTGTCAGGATGACCCCCGGAATTCCCGACTACTGCAGTGGCAGTGCCTGGGCGTTGGCTGCTCACGATACCTTGCGCCCTCCGGAACACAGACTCATTCCTCCTCTGATCGTCCATGAAAATGGACACTGGCTCCTCTTTGCTCAGCGTCCCGCTCAGCAGGGAATTTTCTACTTTGAACCGTTCGAGGGCCATTGGCTTTTCACGTGCCCGTTGGTCGGTCCCAATCCCGAATTGTCAATGGATCTTCTGAAAAGATCAGTAGAGCGTTTCAGCTCAGCCCGCCCATCGTGCTTCCTCATCGGTGGTGTCCCTGATGGGGGGGCTCTCGACAAAACCCTCGCCCATCTCTCTGGAAATTTCTCTGTCCTTCAGAAAGCGGAAGGTATCCCTTCCATGTGGATCAATCTGAGCCGCGACTTCAATTCTTTCCTCTCATCAAAATCCAGAAAATTCAGAAAATCAATCCGCGCCGCCCAAAGCTTTTGGAATAGCCACAACATCTCAATCGAAGAAGTTCATGGAGATCCAGACTATATCCTCTCAAGACTTATGCCCATTGAAAAACGGTCCTGGAAATTTCTAGATAACCAAAGCATTTTCCAGGAATCGCATTTTCTGGACTTCTACTCGCATATGATCGGATCCGCATCCGCCAATGGCGATCTCAGATTCCTGGTCGCTTCATTCGAAAATTCAGATTTCGCCTATATCCTCGGAAGTCGATTCGGAAATTCATACAGAGGTTGGCAGATGTCTTTCGATGAATCTTTCCGATCACTGACCCCAGGAAATATACTCCAACTCGAAAACCTCAAAAGACGGGCCGAAGAAGGCGTTGATATCTATGACCTGGGTATGTTTGCTGAATATAAAATGCGCTGGATAGACGAATTAAGAAAACTCAATATCTATGTTGTCCTTTACTCGCCTTCCGGGCCAGGTCGTTCCTCAGCGGGCTGATCGCAAACCAATAAAAGGCTCTCCGACCTGTTCCTGACCAAGCAGTGTATATTCAGAAATCTTCCAGCTGTTGGTCACGGCTCTGATCTCAAAATCTGCCTGGTAAAGATTGGTCCGTGTATGAATATGTCCCCAGTGCTCGACGGTGCCCGCCACCTTCCATGACGCATTCATACCGTAGCCACTTATATTATCTTCTTTGGCAGGTTTTGTTTTGCTTTCGGTCACCTGAACCGAATCAACACGCGCAACAGCACCTCCGGTGCTTTGTTCGATAAGACTCTTCTGTATCTCCAGATACATCTCCTTCAAAAGCTCGCCATCCACTCCTCTGGCAAGTGCATCATAACGTCGCTCTTCTGTCGGCAGTCTGAAAGATTGGTATATATTCTGATGAAGCGCCTCAAATATCTGGACCTTTTCAGCTTCCGCGATCTCCATCCCTCCGCCAACAGGGGAGGGGACATCATGAAATCCAGCCAACAGAGTCGCCACTATCATCACCCCGGCAACTATACTGGATGTTATCTGACTCCCTCCGGGCCGGAACTTGACTCTGGCCCATTGCCACACACTCCAGAAAAATGTCAATACAGCCAATCCAGCCAATACCGGATACTTTGGCGCCGAAATCATTGGAACCTCTGGCGGCTCCGGAAGTGAAAAAAGACTGCCTGGCCCCACTCCAAGTCCTGACGACCAGCTCATCGCATACTCCCCATCCTGAAAAACAACCGGGGTCTCAGTCCCATCCCTGTCTCTGAATATAACCCGGGTCAGGACACCTGAATCCAGTTTGCCCAATCCTTCCCATTCCAATGTGAACTTTTCAACCTGTTCATCATCATCTCCTGCTGGCTTGAATTGGGTAACCACCAATACTTCCGATAAGTCTATTGCTCCTGAAAAGGTTCCCGGGGGAGCCTCCTGGTAGTCCAGATCGTAAAACCTCACTTCTTCAATCTCGATTCCTGAATCCACACCATTCAGTTTGGCTTTGATATTCTTAGTGAATAAGGACTCCCATTGCTCCTTAACTTCTGCCGTGCTCTCACATATGACTCTCCCCGGCACTTTATCATCCGCCTCAAAAAGATGGTTCATCAGGTCCGCTCGGATATGAAAATCTACCCGGATTCCTTCCTCGGAAACTTTGATCTCAGACCCTTTTCTTTGCCATGTAATCACATTCTCTCCCTCAACCAGGTATTTGTAGTAAGGCTCCTTGTCAAATTCATAAACATTCAACTTCAGGTACGGAAGCAATCTGTTAAACCCATCCCATTGAATTCTTAACTCTGATGGGCTCGTATCTGCCGGGTAGCTTGCAATGATTCCAATCCGCGTATTATACGCACTCACTCGCTTCGGAATCGTCGCTGACATGAAATCCCGCGTCTCAAGTGGGAAAAAATCCACCCGGTCAATCCGGGGTTTGACCGCATTCCCGTCAATCCATACCGGATTCTTAGTCTCAAAATATCTTTCAATATTCTTCCGGGCCTCAACCTGCTCGGCTACTTCCACATAATCTGGATCATCTTTCGCTATACTGACAAACGTCTCAAATATAACCAGCGGCATTATGACTTCATGCCTCACTTCCGTGTCCTCTATATACAAATGGGAATAAACACCTGAAAATTGCGGCATTCCCAGGGATTCGAGTAATTCCTTTTCTGCATTTTCTTTGATGTCCTTCCATGTGTTCGGCCGTGGCTCGGGTGGGCGACTCCAATCAACTTCCACAATATGAGGCACTTTAGGGCCGATCTTCACTGGTGTGTCAATCAGGATTCCATCGCGGTAAACCTGTAACTCAAGTGTCTCAGGTTGAGGATTGTCCGCTCCTCCAAATATCTGCGAAAAGTTCAGATAGGAGGGCTCTTCCTCCAGCTCAAAATCAAAAATATAGTCAATACCATATCTCATCACTTCAATAGGCCGTACCCCGGTATCTTTCTTCCCTTCAATACTTGAAATGTCGGTCTCCACATGCTCGCCCTTCAATAACCTCCCCTCGCTGTCACGTACATAGAAATACTCAAGTATAAAATCCACATGTTTTTTTGACGCTTCAATAGTCTCTTCATAGTCGTAGTAACGGCCGTTTTCTTTCGGTTTCAATCCCTGAAAGATTACTAGATCCGCAACCAGAATATTCATCTTTGTGCGAATCTTATCCTCGTGAAGATGAACCTCACAGGTCGTTACCGCCAATGGGTGCGATCTCACATCTGAAACCCACAGAACCGATAGAATAGCCATACACGCAATCGCCAGCCTGCGTATAGTTTGCCACACCCCGGATTCCATATGCTTAAAATAATTGAAAAATGCCATCATCCTCAGAAAATCCTGAATGAGTGGATTCGCTCTATCTGAAATACTTCCTCTACTGGTTCTGATATTTTTCATTTTTCGGGCCTGGTCTGCCATTATCGGCATCTCACTTTGATTTCTTCCTGCTTACTGATTCAACTTTCTGACAATATCTGGAATCCGAATGACATTTTCCCGTAGTCAAGTTTCCGTAATCACGCCGGGCATCTCTACCTCAATGCCAAAATCTTGGTTTCAACTTCAACTTCAATAAATTTTGTGCTGACAAAAAATCCCGGCCACTTTCTCTGAGCCCGGGATATGCCGGAAGCCTGCCTCCCGTCCATTCATCCATTCTTCCGTCAGGATGCTCAGATTGTCATGATTTCTTTTTCTTTGGCCGACAGCAAATCGTCAACTTTCTTCACATAGGAGTCGGTCAGTTTCTGGACCTCTTTCTCACCTTTGGCCACTTCGTCCTCTGTCAGTTCACCATCCTTGGCCGATTTCTTCATTCCGTCAATGGCCTCACGTCTTGAGTGTCTTACTGCAACTCTGGCCTCCTCAGAATATTTCTTGGCAACCTTCGTCACTTCAACCCTTCTTTCTTCACTCATCTCTGGAATCATCAGCCTCAGGACCTTGCCGTCAACCGCTGGATTCAATCCCAGATTCGCCTTCTGAATTCCTTTCTCAATCGCCTGCATCGTCGATATATCATAGGGCTGAATCACTATCTGCCTCGCCTCCGGTACAGCCACGTTGGCAACTTCCCTCAGCCGCATCTGACTCCCATACGCCTCTACCATCACGCTGTCGACAAGTGCCGGGCTCGCTTTCCCTGTCCTCAGACCGGCAAACTCATGTGCCAAATGATCCACAGCCTTCTGCATTCCTTCCTCCGCATTCAATAAAATTTCGTCCATCTTGCTTTCTCTTTCTCTTTCTCCTGATTCTGATTTATGCTTGTTTTCGTTGCCAATGCCAACCGGTTGCTATGCCTGTGGCTTTATTTCCTGACTTATTCCAACACTTTTTATGGTTATACTCAATTTCAACCTCTGCTTTTCATACCTCCTCATGCGCATACTCTGTCGTCACATCGGAAACCAGAGTGCCTATCGCCTCACCTTTAACGACTCCCAGAATATTGCCGCGCTTGAATAAATCAAAAACTATTATGGGCATCTTATTGTCCTGACACAGACTGAATGCCGTCGAGTCCATTACTTTGAGTCTTTTTGAAATTGCGTCACCATATGAAATCCGACGATACCGGCGCGCTGATGGATTTGTTTTCGGGTCGCTATCGTAAATTCCGTCCACTTTGGTGGCCTTCAGTATCACCTCGGCACCAATCTCGTTCGCCCTCAACGAGGCTGCTGTGTCCGTCGAAAAATATGGGTTTCCCGTCCCTCCTCCGAATACCACCACGCGCCCCTTCTCAAGATGTCGTTCGGCTCTCCGCTTGATGAATGGCTCGCATATCTGTGCCATCGATATAGCACTCTGGACTCGTGTGGCAATCCCTTCCTTCTCCAGGCAGTCCATGATGGCCAGTGCATTTATCACTGTGGCCAGCATGCCCATATAGTCCCCAGTTGCCCTATCGATACCTTTTTCGCTCCCCTGCAATCCCCGGAAAATATTGCCCCCGCCCACAACGACAACCAGTTCAACTCCAAGTGCCCGAACATCTCTGATCTGCATGGCTATATCCTGAATCACTTCCGGGCTTATTCCATATCCGTTTGTCCCGCCCAGAGCTTCTCCACTCAACTTCAGTAATACCCGCCGGTAAGCCAGGCCCGACCTTCCGCCCGCATTGTCCGCATTGTCAATATCGTTCATATAAAACACCTAACGGAAACAGCTTGCTAAGGCAACTCATCATTATTTCATAGGGTCAGACCCTTTAGTCTTGACTATTCGTGGCTATTTCTTATCCTGAGATATGTGAGAATTCCAAGACTTTTTCTTAAAGTTGACGATGAAGACCAGGTCTTTCACCTGATCAGCCGGGTTGCCAATAAGCAGTTTTTACTGAATCACAAGGCCAAATTGGTTTTCATTCATTTTCTGCGCCGTTATGAGGCTTTTTCCGGATGCCAAGTCCTTACCTTTTGCCTGATGGATAACCATTTTCACCTGCTGCTGAAGGTGCCCAAACGTCCTGAAAGGATTTCGTGTGAGGAGGTGGAAAGGCGGCTGACGCACGTCATGAGTGATACTAAGATGCAGGCGTTCAGATCAAAAATTGAGCTGCTTTCCTCTTCTCCTGATAAAACTGAACTTGAACTATATCTCAACGCATTCAGAAAGCGGATGTTTGAACTGTCATTTTTTATGAAGGATCTCAAACAGCGTTTCACTCAGTGGTATAATCATGAATTCGATCATGAAGGGACACTTTGGGAGTCAAGATTTACCGGTGTTCTTGTATCAAATTCATCTCATGCGTTGCTTAAGGTGGCCAGTTATATTGACTTGAATCCAGTCAGGGCAGGGATGGTTGAGGACCCAGTGAACTATCGTTGGGGCATTTTTGGTGAAAACGAAAACGGACCGGCGGATTTGACTAATCTCTCCGAATGTGTCGGGAAGATTGATTATTCCGACTGGAAGGGAATAGCAGTGCCCGATTTTGCTAAGAAGTACTATCATCATTTGAAGTTGATCATCGGATTGGACAGAGATGGTGATCTACCAGCAGGGGAGGCATTCGAGGCTGAATCTCAGAAAAATGAGATGAAGGAAGCAGATTGTAAAAATGGGGATTCTGGAAAGCGAGAAATAGATGGAGAATGTTCAGACACCAAGAAGGAGAATCCATTGATCCGGAGTGGCGGTGCAGGTGAGCCTATAAGCATAACTTATTTGGCTGAATACACGGGGTTCTCAAAAAGGAAGCAAAGCTATCTTTATCGCCAGCAGTATAATGAATAACCAGGGGTTCCAAAGCCTGATAACCAACTAGAACTAGCAGGCAGACCCAAAATGATATAAGTGGGCTTGCAGATTTGGGGGGCGATCCACTAGTGTATGGAGGTGAGAATTTTATCGGGAATACAACCTTCCGGAGTGCTCCATCTTGGCAATTATTTTGGCATGATGCTTCCGGCAATTGATCTTCAGCACGAAGGGGAAGCTTACTATTTCATTGCCGACTATCATTCTATGACCTCCATATTCGACCCGGGGCTGCGTCTGGAATACACGATGGGGGTTGCCTTGGATTTTCTGGCGTGTGGGCTCGATCCTGGAAAATCGGTATTTTTCAGGCAATCGGACGTGCCTGCTGTCACTGAACTCACCTGGCTTCTGACAACAGTCACACCAATGGGGTTGTTGGAGCGTTGTCACAGTTACAAGGATAAATTGGCACGGGGTTTGCAGTTCAATCATGGATTATTCGCCTATCCGGTGCTGATGGCTGCAGACATTCTGATATATGATTCAAATATCGTGCCTGTAGGGAGAGATCAGAAGCAGCATGTTGAAGTCACTCGGGATATTGCTCAGAAATTCAATCATCAGTATGGCGATACATTCGTGATACCTCAACCGAAGATCCGGGAGGCGGTGGCTGTGGTTCCGGGAACTGATGGGCAGAAGATGAGCAAGAGTTATGGGAATACAATTGAAATATTTGGAGAGGAAAAGGCGACCCGCAAAAAGATTATGGGACTGTTGATGGACAGCAGGGGCCTGGATGAACCAAAACCCGATGCGGAGAAGAATCTGGCGGTTCAGTATTTGAAGCTCCTGCTGCCGGAAGAGGACGCCCGGGAAGAAGAGGAGAAATTACGCGCGGGCGGCTATGGCTACGGTAACCTTAAAAAGAGGCTGTTTGAGGCCTATTGGGAGTATTTCCGCACCCTTCGGGCGAGGCGGGAGGAACTCAGTAAAAATCTGGATTATGTCGAGCAGGTCCTTGCCGACGGCGCTGGAAGGGCAGGGGCGGTTGCCGGAGTTGTTCTGGAACGAGCTAAAAAGGCCTGTGGACTGACCCGTGGGGGCTGATTTAGGGGGGCGGTATATTCTTATCCCCAGGCACATGCGGGAGATTGTGAAAAAATTCACAAAGTTCTTGCTCTGATTTCAATCCCTATTATGGTTTGGATCAGGGTCTGGAACACAATAAACCGGAATAAAGAGCATATGGCAGATACAAGAGAAGTAGGATACAACACCAAGATTGAGGGTGATGTCATCGTTACGCGAGCCGACGCCGTGTTGAACTGGTTTCGCAAAAATTCATTGTGGCCGATGCCCATGGGGCTTGCCTGTTGCGCCATTGAGCTTATGGCGGCCAGTTGCAGCCGCTTTGACATATCCCGATTTGGTTCTGAGGTTATGCGTTTCAGTCCGCGTCAGGCAGATCTTATGATTGTGGCCGGGACTGTGACCTACAAAATGGCATTGGCTGTCAAGAGGATCTACGACCAGATGCCTGAACCCAAGTGGGTCATTGCCATGGGGGCGTGTGCCTCCACTGGAGGGATGTATCGCAGCTATGCGGTCCTGCAGGGAGTGGACAACATTATCCCAGTCGACGTCTACGTTGCCGGATGTCCTCCCCGCCCCGAGGCGCTTATTGACGCGTTGATGAAGTTGCAGGGAAAAGTTGCGACCGAACCGGCCCTTGCCACACTCAAAAAAGCGGGTTGATCCTCCCGTTACCTATGATTTTATCAATTTTGGTCCAGCACCCTTGATTTGAGAATGGAAGAATTGATCTCACTATTAGTTGCCCGATTTGGCGAATGTGTCTCTGAGCCGAAGGAATTCCGTGGTGAAACAACCATTGATTTGGCTGATAATTCCCAGATTTCAGACTTGTGCGAATACCTTAAGAATGATTTGGGCTTCTCTTATCTGGTGGATATATCGAGTGTTGATCATTACGGAGAGGATCCCCGATTCAGCATTGTGTATGAGATCAGAAACCTGAGTCAGGGACACAACCTGCGACTTCGGACATCCGTCTCCGAAGAGGGCTGTGAGCTCCCGTCCGTTTCAGCAGTGTGGAAAACAGCTGACTGGCACGAACGAGAGATTTACGACATGATGGGTGTCCGTTTCAGTGGCCATCCAGACCTGAAGCGTATCCTCATGTGGGAAGGCTATCCCCATTTTCCGTTGCGCAAAGATTTTCCTCTGGCAGGCAAGCCGACAGATTTGCCTGAAGTGGCATTTACCGAAACAGCTCCACTTGAAGGGGGGCCGTTTGTCACGTCTCCGACGGACAAAACCAGTGTTCACAGAGAGCCCAGATCGCGGGACTGAAACATTTAAAACCAATCCAGCCCTCAGAAATCACCTTATTCACGGACCCCGATTAACTTTTCAAGCCTGCATATAAAATGAGCGAAGTTCAGGAATACGAATATACGGATTCAGCCTCCAGGGCCGGGGATCTCCAGGATTTGCAGGGAGAAAAGATGACCCTGAACATGGGGCCCTCTCACCCTGCCACCCATGGGGTTCTGCGACTTATCCTTGAACTTGATGGCGAGGAAATCACCCGGTGCGAGCCCGACATAGGCTATCTTCACCGTGGCGATGAGAAAATTGCCGAGAATATGACTTATAATCAATTCGTTCCCTACACGGATCGTCTGGATTATCTGGCTCCTCTGGCGAACAATGTTGCCTATGTCATAGCCGTGGAGAAGCTTATGGGAATAGCCGATGGCATACCCGAGCGCGGTCAGTATGTGAGAGTCATCTGTTGTGAGCTGGCCCGGATCTCAGCCCACCTTCTCGGTATCGGGGCGTTTGCCATGGATGTTGGAGCGATGACAGTTTTTCTCCACACGTTCACTGAGCGCGAAAAAATATATAATCTGGCAGAGTCTCTCACTGGAGCACGCTTCACCACATCATATACCCGGGTGGGTGGAGTGACCCGTGATCTTCCGGATGGATGGACCGGTCAATTGTCCCGTTTCCTGGATGAGGTATCCACGGCCATAGATGAAGTGGATAAACTGCTGACCAAGAATAAAATTTTTGTCGACCGCACGAGGGACGTAGGCGTCATCAGTCGCGATCAGGCCATTGACTATGCTCTGAGTGGCCCGAATCTCCGCGGCAGTGGTGTCGAATACGATCTTCGGAAAGCCCATCCCTATCTGGTGTATCCCCAATTGAAATTTGAGATTCCAGTAGGGACAGTTGGGGACTGTTACGACAGGTATCTTGTCCGCATGGAAGAGATGAGGCAGAGCGTGAGCCTTATCCGCCAATGCCTTGATCAGCTGCCTGGCGGGCCAGTGAGCATTCAGGATGGCAAGATCTTTCTTCCTGAGAAGAAGAAGGTCCTCAGTTCCATGGAGGAACTGATTCACCAGTTCATGAATGTGACTCAGGGGACAGATGCCCCCAAGGGAGAGATTTACTTTGGAGCGGAAAACCCCAAAGGAGAATTAGGTTTTTACATACACAGTAAGGGCGGTGGTGTCCCATACAGAATGAAGATCCGCAGTCCGAGTTTTGTGAACCTTTCCATTGTGCCCGAACTCATGATTGGGCATCTGGTGAGTGATGTTGTCGCCGTCCTTGGATCCTTGGATTTCGTTATGGGAGAGTGCGACCGCTGAACCCGCCATTATCAACTGAAGATATTTGAATTTAAATTTGAATTTAACAGGCATGGCCACTACTGAAGATCAACCATTTGTAGTCAGCAAGGCACTGGAATCCGAGATTGATGAGTTAATCACCCATTATCCGGAGAAGCGCAGTGCATCGCTGATGGTATTACATGCCCTCCAGGATCAGTTCGGGTACCTCTCCAAGCCAGCCATTGAATGGACAGCGGCCAAGCTGGAACTGGAACCCATAAATATTTATGAACTGGTGACATTTTATCCCATGTTCCGCGACCATCCTGTCGGCAAAACAGTCATCCGGGTATGCCGGACACTGAGTTGTGCTCTGGGCGGGGGACATAAACTTCATGGACATCTTTGTGACAAGCTGGGGCTTAATCCTGCGGAAAAGGGTCCTCAGAATACCCCTGATGGAAAGTTCACAATAGAATTTGCCGAATGTCTGGCGTCCTGTGGCACGCCCCCTGTTATGATGTGCAATGAGGATTTTTACGACAACGTGTCCATTGCCGGGTCGGAGAAAATTGTTCAGAAATACAATAAACAGGTCTAGACAGATATCCGAACCGGATTTTTCTCATTTCCATAACTGATTATCAACGACAAAAGCGACCAGTAACATCCGATGGCTGAGGAATTCAGACTAATATTAAAGCACGCCGATGAGCCGGGCTACACCAATGACATGGATTCATATGTCAGGCATGGCGGATATGAGACCTTGAAGAAGGTTCTCGCCATCAATCCTCTGGACAAGGATGGAAAGACGGTATCTCCACAGGAACAGATCCGTGAGGAGGTCAAGAGTTCGGGGCTGCGCGGTCGCGGCGGCGCGGGATTCAGTTGTGGGCTGAAATGGTCATTTGTCGATCGTCGGAGCGGCAAACCCATATACCTGATCTGTAATGCGGACGAGTCGGAACCTGGAACATTCAAGGACCGGCAGATAATTCACAAAGATCCCCATCAGCTCATCGAGGGGATGATTATTTCCTCGTATGCCAATGACGTCCATCTGGCTTATATATATATAAGGGGTGAATTTCCCGAGGGGGCCAGAATTCTGAATCGCGCCATACAGGAGGCCCGCGACAAAAACTTTCTTGGAAAAAATATTCTCGGCTCTGGATTTGATCTTGAGATACACGTGCACCGTGGAGCCGGGGCCTACATTTGCGGTGAGGAAACGGGTCTGATTGAAAGTCTGGAAGGCAAGAGGCCTTATCCAAGAATTAAGCCTCCATACTTTCCTGCGGTCCTGGGGCTTTATATGTGCCCGACTATTGTGAATAATGTCGAGACTCTATGCCATGTGAAGCATGTCATGGAAATGGGGGCAACTGAATATTCCAAGCTGGGCACACCTAATAATACCGGCACACGGATAGTCTGTATAAGCGGACATGTTCAAAAGCCTGGGTATTATGAGATCCAGGTGGGTCATGCCACTATTGGTCAACTTATCAATGACTATGCAGGTGGACTTCTGAAGGGACGCAAGCTCAAGGCCATCATTCCGGGAGGGTCATCCGCCAAAGTCTTCAAGGCTGGCGAGAAATTCAAAATCAAAAAGCGTGGACCCGATGGTGCGGAGACGGAGATGGAGATGGACCTTCTGGATATTCCCTATGATTTTGATACACTGATGGCAGCCGGAAGCATGTCCGGATCGGGGGCCATTGTCGTGATGGATGACTCGACCGACATCGTGGAGGCCCTTGGTAATCTCAGTGATTTTTATGCGCACGAAAGTTGCGGACAATGCACCCCGTGCCGGGAGGGTTCACTCTGGATGTCAAAAGCCCTGACCCGTCTTAACTCCGGAGGTGGCCGCAAGCAGGATGCTGATTATCTTCTCAAGATTGCGGACAATATTCCCGGCGGGAGAACAATCTGTGCCTTTGGTGAAGCCTGTTCCTGGCCGGTTCAAAGTTTTGTACGCAAGTTCAAGGATGAATTCGAGGCCAAAGGTTCCCGGGATGAGGAGGCTCGCAAGTCTGAGTCATCGACCCTCACACATTAACGATTGATTGACTGATCCATGGCAGATACCACCCAAAAAGAGACAAATTCAGCTGAATCGAGACCAGCAGTTGAGATGGTGAGGATCCGTATCAACGATCTGGAGGTAGAGGTTCCCAAGACACAGCCCGATCCGATCTCCGGCAAACCGGTGCCGACCACCATGATTCAGGCATGTCACATGCATGGGGTTGAGATACCGCATTATTGTTACCATCCCAAGTTGCCGGTTGCCGGAAACTGCCGCATGTGTCTTGTTGAATTCGGCATGCCTGCCATGGACAGGAATCGCCAGCCGGTTCTGAATGATGACGGCTCACCCAAAATTCAGAAAATGCCGCGTCCGGCCATTGCGTGCGCCACGTCTATAGCTCCGAATATGGAGATATATACCGAGAGCCAGGGGACGAAGGAGATGCGGGAGGCGGTCCTGGAATTCCTTCTCATCAATCACCCCCTGGACTGTCCGATCTGCGATCAGGCCGGTGAATGCAAGCTTCAGGAATACAGTTTTGAACACGGTCAGGCGGCGAGCCGGTTTGTTGAGAAGAAGGTTCACAAGCCGAAACAGGTGGACATAGGTCCCCGCATTATGCTGGACGACGAGCGCTGTATTCTCTGTAGTCGGTGTGTCCGATTCTCGCGTGATATAGCCGGGGATGATGCGCTCGGATTTGTCAATCGCGGCAGTTACAATACACTTTCCACCTATCCCGGCCGTTCATTTGACAATAATTACACCCTGAACACGGTGGATATCTGCCCGGTCGGTGCACTGACCAGTAAAGATTTCCGTTTTCAGATGCGGGCCTGGTTTATGAAAGAAACCAAGAGCCTGTGTCATTCCTGTGGAACTGGCTGCAATACACTGGTTGGTTCCCGTGAGGAAATTATCTACCGGCAGGAACCCCGCGAAAACGATGCCGTCAACTCATCCTGGATGTGTGATCAGGGCCGTCTCAACTACAAATGGCAGGCGTCTGAAAACCGTCTGAGTGCGGTCACAGCAAAGCGCGGAGACATCCGTGAGGTGATCACCTGGTCGCAGGTTGTCACTGAAATTACAGAAAAGCTTGCTGACTATCAGGACAAGCCCAGCCAGGTAGCCATACTGACTTCCGGTCAGATGACCACCGAGGATTTATTTCTTATCACCAAACTGCGCAATCGGTTTGACGGTCTTTCGGACGCCCCGGTCAATCGAGGGGAAGGAGATAATCTGCTTGTTTCCGAAGACAAGGATCCGAATACTAATGGCCTCCATCTTACCGGCATCTGCGGCCCTGCCAGCCAGGGGAAGACCATTCAGCAAATGATTGAGGGCATTCGTGGTGGTGAAATCAAGGTATTGATCTGTTTCCGTCAGGACGCTCTTCAATGCGGTTTCTCCAGCAATGATCTCGACAAACTTGAACTCCTGATCGCCTGCGATATCGAGAGGAATCCCACGACCGAGGCCGCTCATTATGTATTGCCAGCGGCTGCACACTTCGAAAAACGAGGCACCTTTGTGAATACGAAAGGACGCCTCCAGAAATTCATGAAAGCGGTGGAAGGACCTGGCGACAGCCGTCCGGAATGGGAATTCCTTCACGAGATTGTCTTTAAAACGACTGGACAGAACGGATTCTCAACCATTGAAGGGCTCTTCAATCAGATGGCTGATGAAATTCCGACCCTTAATGGAATAACCTGGGCGAGTATTGGCGAACTCGGCAGGAATATCGAACTTCCAAGCTGAAAATCCCACAGATTTGAATAGCGATCATGACTTTACAGGACATTTTAATATCGACACTTAAGATAGTGGGCCTCATCTCTCTGGTCATGCCCATGATTGCTTATTCGGTTGTCGCTGAACGCCGGATTTCCGCAGCAATTCAAGACAGGGTTGGCCCCAACCGGGTCGGTCCCTTTGGTCTCCTTCAGCCTCTTGCCGATGGTCTGAAATTCCTTCTGAAGGAGGATTTCACTCCAGCCTTTGTCCGCAAAGGGTATTACTGGATGGCTCCGGCCCTTTCCATGATTCCCTCATTTGTCGTCTTTGCTGTGATCCCATTCGGATCCCTTCTTTTTGGCGAGAAGATGGTTATTTCCGACCTGAATGTCGGGATACTTTTCACCTTTGCGATTGTTTCGCTAAGTGTTTATGGGATTGTGCTGGCGGGGTACGCCTCCAATTCCAAATACCCGTTTCTTGGTGGTATCCGCTCGAGTGCCCAGATGATTTCGTACGAAATTGCCATGGGAATGTCGGTCGTGCCGCTTTTCATGCTAACCTCGGACCCTGAATTTTACGCATCGCGACTCAGCGAATCATGGACAACATTTCTGGCAGGTACGTCAGACCTCAATCTGAGCCGGATTATTGCCTACCAGTCCGGCAGTCTGTTTGACTGGCTTATATTCAAACAACCACTGGCTTTTCTTATCTTCCTTGTGGCTGTTTTTGCCGAGACCAACCGCCTTCCATTCGATCTTCCTGAATCTGAAACCGAGCTGGTGGCCGGGTATCATACCGAGTATTCCTCGATGAAGTTTGCGCTGTTTTTTCTGGGTGAATATGCAGCGATGCTTGCTGCATCAGCGCTGATGGTGGTTCTGTTCCTTGGCGGATGGACTCTGCCTTTCTGGGGTTTGAATGAGCCGGCCTCCGGTTGGTTGATTGGACTCCTGCATATTATTATTTTCTTTTCCAAACTGGGTGTATTCATGGTGTTCTTTATCTGGATCCGCTGGACGCTGCCCCGTTTCCGTTACGACCAGCTGATGGACCTGGGCTGGAAGAAGTTCTTGCCGCTGGCACTGGCCAATATCATAGTCACTGCCGTGTGGCTCTGGTTCAGAAGTTAATCTCCGCATCCCCGACCTGATATGATCGTCGAAAGAAAAAAACTGACATTTCTTGAAAAGACCTATCTTCCAGGTATAGCCCAGGGAATAGGCATCACGACCAAACACTTCCTCGATACGGTGACTGGACGAAAGAAGGTCACCATGCAGTATCCCGAGGAAAAGTGGACCGTCCCGCAAGGTTACCGTGGAGCTCCCTACCTTGTCAAAGATCAGGAGGGGCGTACCAAATGTGTGTCGTGCCAGCTCTGCGAATTCATCTGCCCGCCGAAAGCCATCAGAATAACACCGCCCGGACCAGAGGTTCAAACACAACTTGGAGGTGTGGAAAAAGGACCAGAAGACTTCCAGATCAATATGTTGCGATGTATATTCTGCGGGCTTTGTCAGGAGGTTTGTCCGGAGGAGGCCATCTTCCTGCTCAAAGATTACAGCCTGACAGGCGAGAGCCGCGAGGAGATGGTCTATGACAAAAATAAACTCCTGGAACTCGGAGGCGTTCATCAGGATTCCATCATGAAGTGGAAGAAAAAGGATCAGGAAGCTCAGAATCAGCCTCAGTTCCATTGAGCATCATAATGACATATCCATTCACACAACCATCCCCGAAACGGGACACCTCCTGCCGACGTTCTGGCAGGACAGGATATAATTTGGAACATGATTTTCATTTCATCATCTGCGGAACCAGACATAGAATCAGTTAAAGACGACAGAAGCACATAAATGGAACCGGTATTTTTTTATATTTTCTCAGCATTGGCCGTTCTCAGCGCGGTGATGGTTGTTTGGAACCCGCTCGCCAGGAATACAGTGACCAACGCCATGTTTCTGGTTGTCACCATGCTGTCGATATCGGGGCTGTTTGTGCTGCTTCATGCCTGGTTTATGGCTGCCGTTCAGGTCATTGTGTATGCCGGAGCGGTCATGGTTCTTTTCCTGTTTGTGATTATGCTTCTTGACATTCAGGCGGAGAAAAAGCGTCGGCTGCGGATCACATCGGTGGCTCTGGCCCTGGTTGTGGCTGTATGCTCTATCGGACTATTTCAGAGAGCTTTCTTTTCGGAGGCAGGCACGGAGGCAACGGCTGCTGTTTCAGTTTACGAAGGTACCACGTCGAATCTGGGCAAACTGCTGTTCACACAATATCTTCTGCCCTTCGAGATAATCTCAGTGCTGTTGCTGGCGGCCATGCTCGGAGTCATTCTTCTCAGTAAAAAGGAACTCAAATAGCGATCTAATCCCAGGGTTGGTCAATCTGCATCAAAATTTCAAACACACATGGAAGTTTCACTCAATCACTACCTGTTTCTCAGTTCGATCCTGTTTGTTATCGGCCTGACAGGTGTCGTTATCCGGAGAAACCTTTTGATTAATTTCATGTCGCTTGAGCTGATGCTCAATGCGGCCAATCTGGCATTGATTGCAGTCTCCCACTTTCGTGACAGTGGAGAAGGGCAGATCATGGTCTTTTTCATCATAACCGTGGCCGCCGCCGAAGTTGCCGTAGGTCTTGCCATGATTGTGGCTCTCTACAGACGCCGGCAGGACGTTTATACCGACAGGCTCAATTCCCTCAAACTTTAACGCAAACTATCAAATCCGTGGTTAATTTGGAAAACCCCTCCTGGATATCAAACGTTGTGTGGCTCATTTTTGTGATGCCACTGCTGATGGCGCTGACGGTGCGGTTTGTCACCGGATCCATGAGCCGGTTGAGCGCCAATCTGTCGTCATTGGCGACGGCTGTCAGTTTCCTTCTCAGCCTCTTGGTCTTCTTTAATATGAAAGAGGCCATCCATTCACATTTCACCTGGATTTCCGTCAGAGGTCTCAATGCCAATATCGGAGTGGAAATCAATCAGCTCTCGATTCTGATGATGATAGTTGTCACCGGAGTCTCCACCGCCGTATTTTTCTTTTCGCGTATATACATGGGCGAAGACCCGGACCTCAGCCGGTTCTATGCCTCTCTCAATCTCTTCGTTTTCTCCATGCTGGGGATAGTCGTTGCGGACAACCTTCTTCAGATGTTCATATTCTGGGAACTGGTTGGAGTCAGTTCATTTCTCCTCATTGGTTTCTGGTTCCATAAACCATCAGCCGCAAACGCATCACGCAAAGCATTTCTCGTCAATCGACTCGGAGACTTCGGCTTTATCATGGGTATCATTCTCGTATGGTCCCACACCGGTGAAATCGGTTTCCACCAGCTCGAATCCTTCTTCCATAATTTCGATCCTTCCGACTTTGAATCGTGGCTTGGACCTGCCGGAATTCTTTTATTCTGTGGTGCTGTTGGAAAGTCGGCCCAATTCCCGCTTCATGTCTGGCTGCCGGATGCCATGGAAGGTCCCACACCAGTCAGTGCCCTGATTCACGCCGCGACCATGGTGGCTGCGGGTGTCTTCATGCTCTGCAAGATATCTTTCCTTCTTGTTGGACCGGCTCTGACCACTATCGCCTGGATTGGTGGTATCACATCTCTTCTGGCTGCTTTGATGGCTCTGCAACAGGACGACATCAAGAGAGTTCTTGCCTATTCAACACTCTCACAGCTGGGCTACATGGTCATGGCTGTCGGGCTGGCGGCTCCTGCTGCTGCGATGTTCCATCTGACAACCCACGCCTTCTTCAAGGCTCTCCTTTTCCTCTGCGCCGGAGCGATTATTTACTGCATGCACCACGAGCAGAATATATGGAAGATGGGCGGCCTCAAAAATAAAATGCCAGTCACCTTCAAGCTTTTCATGGTAGGAACTCTGGCCCTATGTGGTATATTCCCGCTGAGCGGTTTCTACAGTAAGGATTCCATTATCGCAGCGGCCTTGGGAGCCAACCCCGTGCTGTTTGCCATAGGGCTTCTGGTTGTTTTCCTCACCTCTTTCTACATGTTCAGACTGGTATCGGTGGTCTTTTTCAATTCCGCCCGCAGCGACCACTCCAGCCATTGCAAAGAGGCTCCGTCGGGTATGATCATCCCTCTGGTGGTCCTGGCTGTGCCTTCGGTCATGGCTGGCTGGATAAACTTCGAGCACTTCCTTGAAGGTGTATTTCATTCAGCGGCCCATGGAGAAGCTCATCATGCTTCCGTATCCAACGTGTTTCTTGCCCCATTTGAACACAGTCCATTGGCGGCATTCCTTGGATTATTCATTGCCATCCTCGGGGCGGTGCTGGCATTTCAGATCTATTCCAGGGCCGATGAGGATCCATTTGTCGAGAAGGCCGGCTTCATAAGCTGGGTGCTTGGCGGCAAGTTTTTCATAGATGAATTTTACAGAGTTCTGATTGCCTGCACACACGATCTGATCGCCAGAATCTGTGCCTGGTTCGACAGGGCTTTCCTATCCGGTTTCATCATTAAAGGATCGCAAGGTGTGGTTGAATTCAGCGGCCGGGCACTGCGCCTCCTTCAGACCGGGAATCTCCAGACATATGCTCTCTGGTTTTTTGTGGGGCTGTTCATTTTGCTGATACTGATAACCCAATAATTTTCAGGCGGACTGAAATCAGAAATTAATTAGATATCCATGTCACCGGTCACATTACTCATACTGCTTCCTCTGTTCAGTGCAGCCTGTATAGCCCTGATACCTGGCCTGAAATCTTCAGTCGCCCGCACAGTCAGTCTGGTCATACATTTCTGTGTCGCTGCCATGGCACTGTCGATGTTCGTTCAGTTTGGCAATGCCCCAGCCAATGATGACGGGGTTCGTTTTGCTCAGGTTGTGGAATGGATGCCAACAGTGGGAATTCAGTATTATGTCGGAATGGATCCACTGAATGCAGCTCTTGTGCTCATGGCTGCGGTTGTTTGTTTTGCGGCAGTCTGCTGTTCTGAGGGTGTTCAGGAACGACCGAAAACTTTCTATGTTCTGATCTCCATGATGACATCCGGCGTCATTGGTGCATTTGCCTCATTTGATATTTTCTCCTTTTATTTTTTCCACGAACTTGCCTTGGTCCCCACCTTTATCCTGATTGGGGGCTGGGGTTCCGGACCACAGAGAAAATATGCCACTTACAAAATCACGCTATATCTGACTGGGGGTGCCCTGCTGGCCCTCTCGGGTATCATTGCCCTCTACCTCCAGTCCAATGCAGGCACATTCAATATGTTTGCCTTGCTGTCCGCACTGGCCGATTCACCGATCTCTGCGGAAACCCAGAACTGGATATTCCCACTTCTGCTGATTGGTTTCGGGGTTCTTGTGAGTCTCTGGCCATTGCATACCTGGGCTCCATTGAGCTACGGGCATGCCCCGACTGCTGTGGCGATGATCCATGCGGGGGCCCTCAAAAAGTTCGGACTCTACGGTCTGCTGCGTATAGCGGTCCCGGCACTTCCCGCAGGGAGCGAAAACTGGATGATGGTTATGGTTTGGCTTTGCCTTGGGAATCTGATCCTGGTCGGGCTTGCCGCCATGAGGCAGAAGCAGCTTCACATGCTGGTCGGTTTCTCGAGTGTTGCCCACATGGGATTTGTGTTCATGGGACTGGCTGTTTACAATCACATTGGAGTCACCGGAGCTCTTCTGGTTATGGTGGCTCATGGATATCTCGCGGCCCTCAGTTTCGGGGTGACAGGTCTTCTTCGTCAGCACCACCCCGATCTGGATATGACCAAGATGGGAGGGATTCTCAAGCAGGCACCTTATCTGGGCTTCGCCCTGGCTGTGGCTTTCTTTGCTGGTTGCGGCGTTCCGGGATTTGCCAATTTTGCCGGAGAGGTGCTCATATTTTTTGGAGCCTGGGAGAGCCTTCCTGTGGTCTTTGTGGTGCCAGCCATCTGGAGCGGTCTCATCATTGGGGGAGTCTATATGCTCCGGGCCTACAGAAATGTTCTCCATGGCCCGGTTGGAGAAAAGTGGTCCAACCTCAAAGACCCCCAAGGTATGCCCCGAATTGGATGTAATGTCCTTATTATAGCCCTCATCTTTTTTGGCATTATGCCATCCTCCATCACAAAAATGGCCTCCCCTTCCATTGACTCACTTATTGGTCAGGTGGAAGCCGGGCGCCCTGAGACAGTTGTCATAGGCAGCGCCATTGAATCTCCGGAAATCGGGACTGAAAATTCCGGCGAATCAGTGACATCCGGTGCCCATCCGACGATAGCTTCCAATTTTAACCCCTGAAATCTGAGCTGATCATCCATCCACGTCCGTAAATGAATACGAAACTGATACAAACTGAGATCTGGGTCCTGCTGATCGGGCTGGCTGCCTTGCTTCTGGACCTGTGGATGCCTGCCAGGCGGAAGTCATCGCTTGGCTATTATGTGGCCGCTGCTCTGGGTCTTGTTCTTATCCACAACCTGTCCATTGATTTTGCCGGGATGCGATACCTGCTTTTTCAGGATGAGAATCTGTCGAGGCTGATGGCACTTGATGAAACCGCCGTTTTTCTGAAGCGACTGTTCCTGCTGTCCGCCATTATTGTCTCGCTTGTTTCTGTATCTTATTCCAGACGATTTGAGACGGGCATTGGAGAATACTTTGTCCTGTTGTCCTTTGCCCTTTTGGGGATGCTGTTTGCTGCGGGAGCCCGGCATTTCACAATGATGTTTGTGGCCATCGAGCTGATCACAGTGAGTTTTTACATCCTGGTGTCCTTCAACAGGAATAAACTGGCGTCTGTCGAGGCGGGAATCAAATACCTGATACTAGGGGCCTTATCGAGCTCAGTGCTGATTTTCGGCATGGCTCTCGTATATGCGGCCACCGGAAGCATGGACCTGGCCACCATCAAATCCCTGGGAGCGGAAGTTGGCAATGACCCGATTTTTGTTTTTGGCATCGTCCTCATTTTCAGTGGTTTGTGTTTCAAAGTGGCACTGGTGCCATTCCAGTTCTGGGCTCCGGATGTCTATCAGGGGGCACCAACCCCGACAACCGCTTTTCTTGCCATTGGTTCCAAGATGGCTGGGGTGGCTCTGATGCTCAGACTCGTTTATGATGCCCTCCCTTATACGGGCCTGCCAGTCCGGGAATTTCTTTTTGGTATTTCCATTGTCACAATCATCTATGGAAATCTCTGCGCTATTCCCCAGAAGAATATCAAACGATTGTTGGGATATTCCAGCATTGCCAATGCAGGATATATCCTAATGGGGATTGCCTCACTCAATCCTTCCGGCGTTGAAGGGGTGCTTATTTACCTGGCAGCCTACACATTTGCCCTCCTCGGAGCCTTTTCTGCCATTTCCTTCGTCTTCAAGCCCGATCAGGTAGAAGACATTTCAGCAATTGCCGGCCTCTATAGAAGATCTCCAGTTGCCAGCTTTGTCATGACAGTTTCCATGGTCTCTCTGGCAGGAATTCCGCCATTGGCGGGCTTCCTCGGCAAGTTTCTCATATTCAAGGCTGTCATTGAGGCGGCTGCTTTCACTTCGATGGCATGGTACGCTTTGGCCATCGCCATTCTGGGCGTGGTCATCTCATTATTCTATTATTTCGGAGTCATAAGAAACATTTACTGGCCTGACTATACATCTGACCAGAATCCCATTTCATTTTCAGTGGTTCAGATTGTTGTCATGCTTGTGGGGGTTGCTGGAGTCCTATACTTGGGGCTTGTTCCCGGCGGGGCTCTCGAAGCAGTCAGACAGGCCGCTCTCTCCTTCTGGTAAACAGATCAATTCCCGGGGAAAATGTCCTGTTAATGGCACCCGGGGTAATCGAACGCAGACAGATTTTGCACTCTGCTCCCGGTCACCGGAAGCAGGGTGTTTTTCTTTGTCCATACCTCCATGCAGTTTATACGTTTTTTTATCAATCCATCTCAGTAAGGCATGTAAATTGCTGGAAGTGACCCAGCGATGACAGGGAGCAAAGTCATTAAAGTCCGGGAGGTCGCCCGGGCGGGTCTGACCGGCGGCTTCATTGCAATGGACGAGGCTAGAATTTCCAAACTAACAGATTCTCTCACGGATTTCTCTCATGAGGGGCTGGACAGGTTTGAATCCATTGCAACTCAGGATTGCCTGCTGATAATCAAGATCTTCGAGGAAGCATCCAGATACCACTACGGACCCGACAAGTCCTCGGTCACAAGTCTGGCTGAAGCCATGCATATTCTCGGGTCGGAACGTTTTCAGAGGTTGATCCGGCGTGTCAACAAGCACTCGACCGCATTGGCAGCCATGGAGAAATCCATTCTCAAAGAATCGGTTAATGAAGCCTATGTGGCTGGACTTATGGCGGAATCACTGGCCACAGAAATTGGCGTCAACAACCCGTCTGGTTATCTGGTTTCTGCCCAGCTCCACCAGTTGGGCCGCGTGCTGATATCGCGGGCTCTTCCACTGGAGTTTGAAAGGAGGTCTCTGCTCATTCCCACTCTGGGCCGGGTTGATGCTGAAAAGCAGATTTTCGGATCGACTCTCACCGAACTGTCCCAGGAACTCATTGAAGAACTGCCTGTGCCGGCCGACGTCAAAACTTCGCTGCGACATTCGTGTTACATGGAGCGGCATGGAGACAGTTTTCCCAACTCCGGAGGCGGGCAGGCCATTTTCTCAATGGCCCGGGAAAGTCTGGAACTCATCAGCCGCACAAATCTGGATTGGGATGGACTGGAAAAGGGGGTTGATGAACTCGTTCCTTTGATGTCCAAAGAGGTTCCCTTCACGAGGGAGGATTTCTTCCGGATGCTCCAGTCAACCAATGAAAAACTGCAGGAGTTTCAAAAGCGCAAGCTCTATGAACCCGGCGGGGATGAATCGTCGCTGTTGTCACGCATTGATATTATATCCGAGCGGAAGCCGACTGTGTTTCCTCCGATGCAACGATCCCAGATCCTTCCACTTTTCAAGATGAATGATGGATCCTGGGCGGCTGTCGATGAAAAGTCTGAATCCGATCTCGAAACCACTTCCACCAACAGCGGTCCCAGCGGACTCTCAATCGCCACCACCATCCTCGGAGCATTCGAGGACATTGCTTCCATGGACATGCAGACCATGGCTGAGTTTATCGCCTGGGCACACCATAAATCCTTTCAGCTGCACAACTGCCTTTTATTCATGCCGACTCAACAGGCCGATGAGTTGACACTGGTACATGCTGAAGGGACCTGGTTTGTCGAATCGATGGCCAATGTTGTGGTTCCAGTTGACCAGAAAACAATCTTCTCTCCGGTATTGCGCACCGGGAGAGATATGATCATGAGCCCGGCAGTCACACGCAGGTTTTCAAATCATATCCCATTGTGGCTCAAAGACAAGGCGAGGGAATTCACACTGGCTGTTCTCCCGGTTACCGGCCAGAGGGGCGTTCTTGCACTCCTTATTGGTCTGGGTGACAGGCTGGAATCCGCCAGTCAGAATCCGGAAGTGCTGGCCGAATCCTGGGCGGTGCGAAGTATTGCCAGCCACGCCTGGGATCAGCTCAATCTGCCTGCAATATCCGCCGGTCGTGAATCCCCGATCTCTTATTGAGTCTCTGATTTCAGTCAAATTCGGTTGACGCTTTATAAATAGTTGATATCCATTGTCTTGCAGGTTTGACGATGGATGTTCAGAGAAGATACTCAGGAAGGACCGGTTCCGGTATGCGATTACCCGGAATCCTGATTTCCCTGTGGCTGCTGGCCGTGGGGTTTGATCTCGGTGCCCGGGATGGCAATCACGTTATTCAAATGGCCCATGAAGGCAATAAGACACTCTTTATTCTGGAGATCAACGATCCGGAATCCGGACTTGTCCCTCTGAGCGAGCCATATCGGACTCAATGGCAATCCCTGACCGGCTATACCCTTCCGGATGTCCCGGCCACCGGGAAACCTGAGCCGCCGAAGCCTTCCAAGGAAACGGGTAAGCCCTCCACCAAACAAACCATTTCCGAAGGGCCGGCATCCAAACAGCCCGCTGTCAGGCCCATAGAGAAATTCAATGCCCCGGTCACCACTCCACTCGATCCGGTCCTGCACATTCTGGTCACACCGGTGGGTATACGGGTTTACTGGACCGTGGAGGATCCCGGTGCCACCTGGGAACTCCAGTATCTCGACCTGGATGCCGAGGCCGCAGGAAAGGATGTTTCCTGGAAAAAGTGGGTTGGCTATATCAACAATACAGGACCGATCTACTATACCACTTTCCCGAAAACGTTTCCGTCCTCAACATTCCGGCTTGTCCGCACTGGTATCGCGAATTAGATATTCTCCTCCATCGCCACATCTTTGATTTTCAACCTGTATCCTCAAATCCAAATACAGGCTGGACAATGGGGCGTGTCCTGTGTCACCAAACCTGCTTATGAAGGTAAAAATCGGGGGAGCTGACGCTCATTTCAGAACCGTTTCCTACAATCGCGATCAAGACCAGGTCTGTCTCATTGAGCAGCGTTTGCTGCCTCATGAATTTAAAATTCTCTCCTCATCCCATTTCAAGGACACCGCTGACGCCATCCAGGATATGGTGGTTCGCGGCGCTGGTGCCATAGGAGCAACAGCAGCTTATGGATTCGCTCAGGGAATCCGGCAATGGGAGGGAGGACCAGACGTCACACCTCTCTTCAACCGGCATGTCGATCTTGTTTTCAACACGCTGGGGCAGGCACGTCCGACCGCTGTCGATCCGATGAATGCCCTGAAATGGATGCTCGCCCGGCTCAGAGCTCTCAACTCAACCCTGGTGTCGGAATGGAAAGAAGCATCTCTGCAACTGGCCGGGCAATTTGCCTCTGACAATGTTGAGGACTGCCGGGCTATTGGGCGCCATGGCGAACCACTCATCAGGGATGGGATGAATATTCTGACCCACTGCAATGCCGGATGGCTCGCCTTTGTCGATTATGGATCGGCCACAGCACCCGTATACAGTGCCTGGGATGCCGGAAAACGCTTTCACGTCTATTGTGATGAAACCCGTCCCCGGCTTCAGGGTGCCGCGCTGACAGCCTGGGAACTTTTCAATCACGGAGTTGACCATACTGTCATAGCTGACAATGCCGCCGGCTTTCTCATGAGCCAGGGGAAGATCGATATGGTGATCACTGGCAGTGACCGTGTGATCGCCGCCACTGGTGAGGTCGCCAACAAAATCGGAACCTTCACCAAAGCTGTCCTAGCGCACCATCATAAAATTCCCTTTTACGTGGCGATCCCCACTTCAACTCTCGACTGGGAATTGGAGTCCGGTGAGCACATTCCCATCGAGGAACGCAGTGAACAGGAAATACACACCATCTCCGGCATCGGAACTCATTCCGGAAACTGGGAATCAGTCAGAATCACCAACCCGGGAAGTCCCGCATCCAATTTTGGATTTGATATAACCCCTCCGGAACTCATCACCGGAATCATCACGCCTGCGGGGATCTTCAGACCCGGTGAGCTCATGCAGCTTCAGGATTCCTCCAGGCCGTCAGATATTTCATAACCGCCTGAACAAAATGAAGCCCGGTGCATAACCGGGCTTTCACGAATGTTTTCTGATAAATTCTCTGCGGGTGGGCAGGCTTATTTGACTGGCTTCGGAGGAAAGACTGCGTCCTTACAGGCTTTTGAAATCTTGAATTTCAGCGACTTCTTGGCTGGAATTCTGAGGGACTCACCCGTCTGTGGATTGCGGCCCATGCGCGCTTTGCGGTGGACAACTTCGAGCTTCCCGATTCCTGGGATGGTGAATGAGTTCTTAGCCTGCTTGTATGCCAGGGATGCCAGCAGGTCGAGAATCTCGACGGACTGCTTCTTGGTGATACCAATTTCCTCAGCAATCGTTGCGGCGAGCTGAGTTTTGGTCAGTGGTTTAACTGGTTTAGCCATATTTATTTAATTTAAGGGTTGATACCGTTGATTGGTTACTCGCTGTTTACGACGCTCCCGCATATCAAGGCAAGCAAAATAAATCCATAGTTGCGCAAAATTTCGCAAAAATGCCATTGATGCGAGACTTTGTGTTGACATATCCGTCATTCATTGGAACATCCGCCATTGTGGGAGAGCTTTTTTCCATCAGGTCCCATTGTCAGTACAACATCGTCCGCCGTATCGCCGATGGCGGTATGGCTACGGTATATGAAGGTGCCCAGCACGGTGCTGATGGCTTCGTCAAAAAGGTCGCCGTCAAGGTCATTAAAAAACAGTATGCCCGTCAGCCGCTCTTTCTCGAAAATTTTATCGGAGAGGCACGTCTGGTTGCTGATCTTATCCACACCAATATTGTCCAGACCTACCAGCTGGGTATGTCAGATGGCACATACTTTATCGCCATGGAACTGATTCGAGGTATGAACCTCGAACAATTTCTCTACCTGCTGAGAAATAATGGACTGACTCTCCCGGTCGAGCTGGCGGTTTTCATCTCCAGTCGTATGGCACGCGGACTGGCATACGCCCATGCCAAAAAAACTTCCGAGGGTGAGGCTTTGGGAATTGTCCATCGCGACATCAGCCCGAAAAATATTCTGCTGGCTTTTGAGGGGGATGTGAAAATCTCCGACTTCGGCATAGCCAAGGCCGCCGGGTTCCTCATCGATGAGGAAGGGGATGTGCTCGCCGGTAAAAGCGAATTCATGAGCCCGGAACAGGCCGATTTCAAAGTGACTGACCGCCGCTCCGACCTTTTCGCGACGGGGATAGTTCTCAGCCTGATGCTTCTGGGTTCAAATCCCTTCAAGGGTGAGGATGGCTTTGACTCCCGCGAGAATATTCAGACCATGGCCACTCCTGATTTCTGCGCTCTGAATCCAGGCATTGATGCTGAGCTGAACCGCATCCTGCACAAATGTCTGTGCAAAGACCTGAATGGACGGTATCAGAATGCCGATGAGCTTCTCGGGGATCTGGAAAGATACATTTACCGGGACGGATTCGGCCCCACCAATGAGACCTTGGGCAAATACCTCAGAAAAATCACTGAGGAATTCTCTCCCGACGACTCCCAGACCGGCAGGACTGATACCATGATCCGCAATTACCGTGCTTCCGGATCCGGATCCGGCCATGCCTGATACCGGTTTCGTATTTCTCTATCTCCTTCCATTTCACGAAATTTCCTTACCGAAGAAATCCGACAGTCCAAATCATGAAAGAAATTCCAGTTGCCGTGCTCCAGACAGCTGTGGGGGCCGACCGATCCGAAAATCATCGTCACACTCTGGATATGGCCCGCCATGCGGCTTGTCAGGGAGCGCGCATCCTGTGCACCCAGGAAATCTATCAGGGCCATTATTTCTGCCAGACCGAAGACCATCAGTTTTTCTCCTGGGCTTTGGCTGCGGACAGTGCTGAAATCAATGACTGGCAGAATCTGGCAAAGGAACTCGAAGTCGTTATTGTCGTTTCCTATTTTGAGAAGCGGGCACCGGGACTCTACCACAATACGGCCTGTGTTATTGACGCAGACGGCACCCATCTCGGGCTCTACAGGAAAACCCATATCCCCGATGATCCCCAGTTCATGGAGAAATTCTATTTTACTCCGGGCGATCTTGGGTACCGTGTTTTCCCGACCCGCTACGGACGGGTGGGGGTTCTCATCTGTTGGGACCAGTGGTTTCCTGAAGCCGCCAGAATCACTGCCATGATGGGCGCTGAAATCATCTTCTATCCCACCGCAATTGGATGGCTGCCCGAAGAAAAAAATGAATATGGTGACGCTCAGGTGGAAGCGTGGCTCACAGTCCAGCGATCCCACGCTATTGCCAATGGGTGCTATATTGCCGCCGCAAACCGCATCGGCCTCGAAAAACCTGAAAGCACTCAGGGAATCGAATTCTGGGGCAACAGCTTTGTCATTGACCCGTACGGCCGCTTCGTATCCAAAGCCTCCAGCTCCAAAGAGGAAGCTCTCATTGGTGTCATGAAACCCGATCTCATCGATGTGGCCCGTACTCACTGGCCATTTCTCCGGGACAGAAGAATCGACCTTTTCGGCCAACTCCAGAAGCGTTACCTGGATTGATATTCCCTTCCAGCTCCGCATATAAATGTCAGTGAAAATCTGTGTCACAGGATCCGGTGGTCTCATTGGAAGTCACATCTGCCGTCTGCTCCAGAAGTCATTTCAAGGCAATAATCAGATCCGCATTCTCGGACTGACCCGCAATATCCTCAATCTCGCCAATGAGACTGAAGTCAGGGATTACTTTGAAAACCTGACGCCTGAGGTGGTGATTCACTGTGCGGGACTCACAAGCAATCCCGCCTGTGAGAAGGACCCTGCCGCAGCCAGGATTTTGAATGTCCAAAGCCCTCGCTGGATCTTTGAGTCCGTCCCGGATGCCTGGATCTGTCATTTTTCGACGGATCTGGTTTTTGATGGACTGGCGGGGAATTACATGGAAAGCGATCCTGTCTCCCCTGTGGGAATTTATGCGGAAACCAAAGCCGAGTCGGAGCTGATAGCTGCCTCACACCCGGCTCATTGCATTATCCGGACCAGCCTGAATGCCGGGATCTCCCCGACTGGCGACCGCGGATTCAATGAAAAACTCAGGCAGGCCTGGGCGGCCGGTCAGGAACTTTCTCTATTCACGGACGAGTACCGATGTCCCATAGCCGCTGAATTGACCGCCCGTGTCGTCGTTGAACTGATGAAGCGCAGATGCACCGGAATATACCACGTGGCCGGTTCAGAAAAGTTATCCAGGTACGATATTGCGATGTGTCTGGCGGCTCAGTGGTCATTCCTGGAGCCCCGGCTCCGACCCTCTTCCATCAGGGACTACTCAGGTCCTCCCCGTTCTCCGGATTGCTCCATGGATTGTTCAAAGGTCACGGGAGCCACAAATCTCTCTGTACCCGGATTTTCTGAATATCTGTCAGCCAATCCGCAACTTCTCCTTTGAGATTTGCCCGCGATTGGACGGGTATATATTGCGTCAGTATTTCTTCTTGAAACATGCCATGTTGGATTTACTGTATCCTGAAAATTTCAGGCGGCTATCGAGGTGCCGATAGGAAAATCAACTCTCGCTTTGCCGGTCCCGGCAAAATCAGCCGGTTTCACACCCGAAGCATGCCGCCACCATAAATCCACCCATGGACAGTTACCAAATCAACCAGTCTGATAAATTCACCGACCGCCACATTGGACCCAGGCCCTCGCAATGGGATGAAATGGCCAGCCAATGCGGCACCACCACCGTGGATGACCTGATTCAGGAAGTCATTCCCGGACATCTGCTTCGGCGCAAAACCCTCAAGCTACCCGCTCCGATAAGCGAGTTCAGTGCTCTGTCCCAGCTGCGCTCAATGGCTGCCAGAAACAAGGTCATGAGGTCTATGCTGGGGATGGGATACTCCGACTGCATTGTTCCGCCGGTGATTCAGCGGAACATTCTTGAGAATCCCGGCTGGTACACTCAGTACACGCCCTACCAGGCAGAGATTGCCCAGGGCCGCCTTGAGGCGCTTTTGAATTTCCAGACCATGATTACAGAAATCACCGGGATGGATATTGCCAATGCGTCGCTGCTGGATGAGGCAACAGCCGCTGCCGAAGCCATGGCGCTCCTGTATTCGCGCCGGACCAACAAGTCGGCGACGACTTTCTGGGTGGAGGAATCGGTTCTGTCCCAGACCTGGGCCGTTCTCCAGACCCGCGCCGAACCTCTCGGCATCACCCTGGAGAAAGGCACACTCGATGCGCTTCCGGACAGCTCCAGCGTTTTTGGTGTCCTCATTTCCTCGCCGGGCGTGGATGGACAGCTGGTTGATTTCTGCGATGTCCTGACCCGGGTGCGTGACAGGGGGCTCAAGTCGGTGGTAGCCACTGACCTGCTGGCACTGACCATCATTGACCCACCGGGACAACACGGGGCTGACATTGTTGTGGGATCATCCCAGCGACTCGGTGTGCCACTGGGATTCGGCGGTCCTCACGCTGCCTTCTTCGCTGCCCGCGATGAATACAAACGCAATCTTCCCGGACGCATTGTCGGAGTTTCGCGCGATGCTCAGGGACGGACCGCCTACCGTCTGGCCCTTCAGACCCGCGAACAACACATCCGCCGCGAAAAGGCCACCAGTAATATCTGCACCGCTCAGGTTCTTCTCGCCATCATGTCCTCGATGTTCGGTGTCTACCACGGTCCTGAAGGGCTCTCCAGGATCGCCTCCAGAATCCATGGCATCACATCTCTCTTCGCAAGCCAGCTCAGAAGAAATAATTTCTCAATCGTTCACCAGGCCTTCTTCGACACGGTCACCATTTCGCTGCAGGGCCATTCGCTGGATGCTCCGACGATTGTCGGCAGAGCGCTTGATGCCGGCTTTAACCTGCGGACATCCGACTCCAATCCACATTCCGTTGTCGTCTGCTTTGACCAGAAATCCGACCTGTCCGAAGTCAACCGGCTCCTCGAGGTTTTCGGATGTCCAGTCATGTCACTCGACAAAGCCCAGGAACCCGTCACCGGTTACATTCCCGGCAATCTGAAAAGGAATGGTGGATTCATGGCGCAGCCGGTTTTCCATAGCTACCGCTCGGAAACTGAAATGCTCCGCTACATCAAAAAGCTGGAAACCCGCGATCTCTCTCTGGCTCATTCCATGATCCCGCTGGGGTCCTGCACGATGAAGCTCAATGCGACATCTGAAATGTTCCCGGTGTCCTGGCCCGAGTGGAATTCCATCCACCCGTTTGCTCCCGCTGACCAATGGGATGGTTACCGTATGCTTTTCAATGACCTCGAAAACTGGCTGGCCGAAATCACCGGTTTTGACGGAGTCAGTCTCCAGCCGAATGCCGGATCCCAGGGTGAGTTTGCCGGGCTCCTCACAATCCGCGAATACCACAAGTCGCGTGGTGACAGCCACAGAAACATCTGTCTCATTCCGACATCGGCCCATGGAACCAATCCCGCCAGTGCTGTCATGGCCGGAATGAAAGTCATCCCGGTCACCTGTGATGCCCATGGCAATATCAATGAGGAGGATCTCGAGGCCAAAGCAGCAGAGCACAGTGCCAACCTCGCGGCACTCATGATCACCTATCCGTCCACTCACGGCGTTTTTGAGGACTCGATCATCCGCATCTGTGATGTTATCCACCGCCACGGAGGACAGGTCTATATGGATGGAGCCAATCTCAATGCTCTCGTCGGCCTCTGCAGTCCGGCTGATCTCGGAACCGATGTCTGTCACATCAATCTGCACAAAACCTTCTGCATTCCCCATGGCGGAGGCGGGCCCGGAATGGGGCCCATTGCCGCTGCATCCCATCTGGTGCCATTCCTGCCCGGTCACCCGGCTCTGAAAGGCGATCTCGACACCGGAACCCCACTAGGCCCGGTCTCGGCCGCTCCATACAGCAGCGCGAGTATTCTTGTCATCTCCTGGATGTATATCCGCATGATGGGTGCCGAAGGCCTCATCAATGCCACCCGCTTGGCTATCCTCAACGCCAATTACATCGCCACGCGCCTCAGCAGTCAGTTCCCGGTTCTCTACAAAGGGAAAAATGACCGCGTGGCCCACGAGTGTATTCTCGATCTGCGCCAGTTCAAACAGGTCACCGTCGAGGACATTGCCAAACGCCTCATGGATTACGGCTTCCATGCCCCCACAGTCAGCTGGCCCGTCCCATCCACTGTCATGATTGAACCCACGGAAAGTGAATCCAGAGATGAACTCGACCGGTTCATCCAGGCCATGACCAGCATCCGCAGCGAAATCGAGGATATCGAATCCGGAAAAATGGAGGCCCGCCTCAGTCCCCTTAAGAATGCTCCGCATACCGCGGACGCTGTCACTTCGGATACCTGGGACAGGCCTTACTCCAGATCCGTCGCCGCCTACCCGGCCGACTGGGTCCGCGATCATAAATTCTGGCCGGCCGTAGCCCGCATCGACAATGTCTACGGAGACCGGAACCCCGTATGCACCTGTCCCTCTGTCGAGGAACTCGCTCATTCCGAGGCCGAACTCGCCACCTCAGCCCAAAGCTGAAGCTCCACTCTCCAGGCTCCAAAGCAGCATATAATACAGATAACACACACACAGCCCGTAAGGAGCCGTGTGTGTTTTTTTATTCTATTCAGATCAGACAGGTCCGCAGGGAGGATCCGTCATTTCAGGACAATGGGATCAATCCTGCCGGGCCATAAGAGCTTGTGATATGTGGTTCATGGTGACATAGCCCGATGAGCTATGAAACGTCACCCCGCCGGAAATCAAGCAGCAAAGCACCGACAGGTGGATTCTGAAATTATATATAAAACTCTCAGGCAATTAAAAAATATAGAAATGGTTGCGAGGGTTGAATCGATTCAGTTGTGGGGAATCCGCTCCTCTCCTTTCCTCCCATTTCCTTAAGGGGGGGCAAATTCAAGTCCCAGCGCCACAGCGCCTTGAGCGAAGCCGTTGTGAGTCTGTCCTGATTCGATACAATATTAACCTGGGTGGGAAATTGCATTGCCACTGCCAGTATGTGTGCGAGAATGCGATATAATACAGCCCATTTTACAGGGGAACGAGCCACGGGATGGGTGCGTGTTGATGCAGCGAGTGTCCGGACCATTGGCACCATCACTCAAGTCATGAAAAATACATCCGGGTCGTTGATCACATTGTGCCTCGTCGTAATGTCGTGTGCTGTCACCTCGCTTCAATCCTTTGAGATATCCTACAATGCCGGCGGGTCAGGGGCTGCGGATCCGGTGGATCAGGGATGGCGGGCTGTCAATGCGTCCGAGCCTGGTGTTGACAGCGACGAAAACGGCCGGATCGACCTGCCTGCCAATGTGGGGGCAGTCATTGCCGATGGTCAACCAGCCTGGCAGATCAATGACCAGCTTGATGGTAATCTCGCCCGCCCGGAGTATGTCGCCAATCTGACTCAACCAAATATTCAGTCCATGTATGACCACGGGTGGGTGATGTCTTTCACCGTCAAAACCGACGAAACCGAAGTCAGAGAGAATGGGTTTATCGGCTGGGATATCGACCGTGCCAGCGATCCGGGCTGGGGCATTGATGCGGATCTCATACGGGCCGGTTTCTGGATTGGTAAGGGATACCCTGGGGAATTCTCCGCATTCTCCCTCCGTCTGAGCACCACGGCTCCGGGCCCCGCGAAAACATTTTACTATTCCTTTCCTCTGCCGGTGGACGGGTTTCATGAAGTCCGTTGTGTTGGCAAGGCGCGGTCCACCGTCTTTGAGATATTTGTCAATGGGGACTCGGTCGGATCAGCGGACATAGCCGGTTTGGATGTGACTGGCCCACATGAGAACCGATTTTTATGGAGTGCCGGTTCGAGTGCTCAGCTGATGGGCACAACCAGCTGGACTTCATTGACCCTTTCGGACAGGGACCCGGCGGAGCTGGCGCCTTCAAGCGGCCTTCTGCACCGCTGGACCTTTAACGGGCACAGTCTCGACAATATAGGCGGGGCTCACGGTGATCTTCTCGGCGACGCCCGGATCGCCGACGGCAGGCTTGTCCTCGATGGCATTGAGGACGTCAGTTTCATGCGGACATCCCGTCTTCCCCATTCCCTGCGTGAAAAGACACTGGTGGCCTGGGTTTCCCCATCAACGCTCAACCAATCCGGCGGGGGAATTATGACAATTGAGGATGCCACCACGGATGAATTTGATGCCATCGTATTCGGGGAGCGTATTCCCGGTCAGTGGATGGCCGGGAGCGAATTCTTCAACCGGACACCGGAGGATAATGGCGGAGCCCCCGAGTCCACCACCGGGATGGTCATGATGGCCATTGTCTATCGCGATGACAACTCGATTGAAATCTATCGCAATGGGGAACGGTACGATCAGGCTCAGCCCGAAGCAAAGGGGACACTCCGGTTTTTTGAAAAACCATTCAGCAGGGTGTTGATGGGATTGCGTCATTCGGCCGCCCAATCACGCAACAACAGCTATTTTCGTGGCTCCATCGATGAAGCCAGAATTTATGGTGAGGCATTGGACCAGTCCGATATCCGGAGTCTCCTCGAGTCCGGACCGGTTCCCTTTGCGGACAACCGGATTGAAATCCAATCCACCACCGGCACCCTGATGGTCAATGGAGAGCCAGTGACTGGAAATTTCCGTGGAGTGCCATTCACCAGCGCAGTCTATGGAGGTCTGTGTCGTCTGACTTTTGGCGGCAATCTCGAATTACATCCAGGCGATTATCTGACTGGCACCGGGGCAAATGCCATTCAGGTGACCGTCGCAGGTAATCTGAAAATTCACGAAGGTGCCATCATCGACGTCTCCGCTTCTGAAGAAAATCCAGGGCCCGGCGGTGGACGCGGGGGACAGTCCGTCGCCGGCGGACGTCGTGGTACCGGAGGAACAGGTGGCAATGGTGGTGGCGGTGGATCTGGTGGTGAAGGCATCGGCGTCTTCGGATCGGGCACCGGCAATTCAGGCAAAGCGGGCAGAGACGGTGTCGAAAATGGAAATGCCGGAAAACCAGGACTGGCTGGTGAGCCGGGTCTGGCCGGTTTGGCGGGATATAATGCGCCACAGACCGCCGGTCAGTCCCGGTTTGTCGACAATGGTGCAACGGCTGGCACCTCAGGAGCCCGCAGCCGATCTCCGGGAGGTGGCGGTGCCGGTGGCACGCCCCACAATGCAAAAAATGGTGGTGATGCGTCAGCGAATGGAGGGAGCGGGGGCTCGGGTGATTGGGGATCCGTTGGCGGCAGTGGTGGAGATGGATCTGTGCGCCGTGGCTTTCATGGATTGACCGGCGGTGGCGGTGGCGCCAGTGGCCAGGGCGGTGGCGGAGGAGCCGGCGGTGGCGGTGGCGGCGGTGGTGCCGGTGGCGGCGGAGGAGGTGGAGGCGGTGCATCCCTTCTGGCCGGTGGGCATGGTGGTGGAAATGGCGGAGCCGGCGGCCATGGTGGACGCGGTGGCGATGGCGGCACTGGAGGTGCTGGCGGAGCTGGAGGCCATGGCGGCGGTGCCATCGAATTCCGCGTCCTCGGATTGATTGAGGCGGCGGGTGATTTTTTTGCCACCGGTTCCACTGGGAAACCAGGAACACGAGGAAGTTCATCCGACAATTCAAGGCGCAATAACGAACGAACAACCGGCAAGGGAGGCGCCTCCGGAAGCAGTGCCTTCGGCGCAACCAGCAGCGGGAGTGGCGGCGACGGAAGCAATGGCGGCTTTGGTGGTTTAGGTGGCTTTGGCGGAGCGGGGGGGGCAGGCGGTGGTGGAGCCGGTGGAACAATCATGTTCACTGGAGCAGCCGTGGATGCTTCATCCGCATTCTTTCATGTCGAAGGCGGAGTCAGTGGCTATCTCTTCAACAGCCGTGGTGAAGATGGGCGTGTGGTTTTCGCCGCCGGCGATATTTCCAGACCCGTCACTCAAGTCAAGGATGTGCCTGAAATTTTCAATGGTCTGACCGGGCACAATCCCCATCTGCACGACCTGAGGGAAACACCCCACATTCCGCAGCTGGCAGGGGGAAGTGACATTGCCGGCATCCTTGACAATCTCAATGCCTGGTCTCCAGGTATCATGCCTCCCGGGCTGGCACCCAATGCCCGTCTGGCGGTCATGCGCCGTCACCAGGGGCCGGGTCCATATACCTTTGCTTTTCCAGGATATGACTGGCTGATTCTCGTCAATCTGACTTCCGAGCCTCTGCCCCGCCCGGTTCTGGGCGCCGGGCCGGGAGCGTATACATCATTCCTTCGCGAGGGCGGACTCACCCGCATTCCGGAACTGGGTGGCAATGGCCCGGTTTCAATGGACTTCCTTCCACCAAACGCCATATACGCGACACTCGTCCCCGTCGAGCTGACTTCGGTAACCTTCGGGTATATCCCCGATAATATTCTCCATGTGAGATCGGTTACTTTGACTGATGGCTTGGAATTCACTCTGGCCTACGGAGGTCCGGCAGAGAGAACCTTCGCTTTTCCAGTAGACTATCCCGACCCGGTCATTGAACTACCGGACGGCGGGGAACGGCTCCGGCTGGCCAACCGTGGCAGTGTCCGGGTCGACATTGAATTTCCTGAAGCCGAATCCACACCGGCGGGTGCCGGCTGGAGCGTCGATGGCCTGACTCCAGTATATCCGGGTGGCACTGTCGCTGGAGGAATTCCCACCGGAATTCAGACAATCCAATTCACCCGCGTTCCGGGATGGGTGCCTCCTGGCCCCCGAACTATCACAGTGGTCCCGGATGGTCCATCTGCCGAACAGCCATACGCCACCATTTCCGCACAATATGAAAAGGCACCCGTATATGAGATCGGGGAAATTCCTCCCCGGAATGTGCGTCACATGAAAACTCTCGGTTTCTTTGTGGATCCCGGCAGCCGTGTCAACCTGACTGATGGCATTGCGGAAGGGCCTATCGTCATCAGTCCCGATGGATGGTTCAGCTATTCGCCGGCCGATACCGACCGACTGCCTTTTGAACTGACCTTTTCATCTGCTGATGGAGAGGTGAGCCAGTCAATTCCAGTGAGTCCGCTGCCGGAGCTTCCGGCGGAGCAGGTGATTCTTTCGCTCCAGCCGAAGACTGCTGTTGTTCCCGATCCGGCCGGGCGGGATTATAACTCCCTTTTCCGTCAGCCAGTCACCGGAAACCTCAATTTCCAGCCGGACGACCACGCCTTCCGGTTTGTCATCAGCGGCATGGACGTGGTATTCGATGCGGAGGACTCCGATCCCGGATCACTATACAAAGAACTTAATGGACGCCGGGACCTGAAGGAACTCTGCATCTATGCTGATAAGGTCATCGTCCGTTCCCCCCTCCACCTGCCTCAGACATCCGTGCATATATATGCCAGAGATCTGATCTTTGAAGGGGACACTTCGATGATCATGACATCGCCGGCCGGAGTGCCGCCCAATGGGGAGGCTGGTCTTCCCGGCGGGAACATGACTCTGCACGTGCTGAATATCTCCAGTGATCCCTCATCGTCGGCGAGGTTTGTTCTCAATGGGGGAGCCGGAGCGGCTGATGCCCCCGGTGGAGCATCAGGTCTTCTTCTGACACCCTTTGCTGGAATGGATGGCTTTGCAGAATATCTGGGCGGGCTTGGTGTGCCGCCAGGTGGTGTTCACATCCCGGCCATTATTGAGAGTGAGGGACGGCTGCCGGCCGGATACCGTTGGCTGCATCCAATGGGGGTGCGCGCCGCCCTCGGATACGCCAAAGACCTCTACTATTTCGGTCTGATGGATGAAGCGGACGAAATTTTTTCCGGATATGCCCGTCTGTTGGAAGTGCTGGAGGAATTCGACGCTATTCCAGCACTGCCGGATTCCGACAATGCCTCTCTGGAATTTGCGGAACTTCGCGGCAATGCCATCACCCACCGCGAACGCATTGCCGATCGTCTCGACTACTTTGGCAATCCCGCCGGCTGGGTGCCATTGCTTTCCTTTGAAACTGAGTTTCTTCTGACCAGTCAGACCATCCGTTCGGCGATGGAGACCCTTTATGTCTCCCGGTGGATTCAACGGAGTGCCGAGTCTCTGACTTCCACCGCCAATGCCATGCGCGAGGCTGAAAACCAGATGCTCGAACAAAATGACCGACTCAGTGAGGAACTCAATGACCTGGATACTGAACTCGTCGATCTGGTCAGGCTGGAAGCTGAACTGGAAATGACTATTGGTGAACTCTCCGGGCAGCTCAGAGACATTGAAGCCCGCCTTCTGGAAAGAGCCGATGCCAATGTCTCTGAACGCAACAAGGTCCCATTCTGGAAGCAGGCCCTGCGTGGCATGGGATCGATCATGCGGATGGTTCCGGTTTTCCAGCCCGCTGCCGGTTCCATTGGTGAAGGACTGGAGGTGGTGTCCCGGGTCGATGAGCAATCGCCTCTCGACACCGTCCTGCAGGCGGCCACTGTCGCCGGAAATTACAAAGCCGCCTCACTCCGGATTGAGGCCGAGGACATCCGTCAGAAAGCCAACCCGCCACAGTTCGGACCCCAGACCGAGGACGAGGCCAAACAGGAGGAACTCCTCCAACAGGCCAGCCGGATCGAGACGGGTGTCAGTATCATGAACCATGGAGCCGAAGCTGTTCGCGGTTTCCTCCAGGAAACTGAAGCCCCAGCCGATGAGGTGCAGGCCGAACTGCGAAGACTCCAGGCCTCCGATCCGCAATTCCGCGAGATCTCCGGCCGTATCAACGAACTGATTCAGAATCGACAGGCCTATGTCGCCAGAATAATCGCCGTCCAGAATCGCCTCCGCGAAATTCCCGGAACAATTATGCAGAATGCTCTGGCCGCCCGAAGTCTCAATGCGAATGCATCTGAGAAGGCGGGCTTTGCTGACCCGCAGGTCTTGTCGGTTCTCGGGGCACTGGATCAGAATGCCCGCGACCGCCTGCGCCGGCAGTTCTATCTCCTGGCCAAGTCCTATGAATACCGGGTGCTGCGTCCATTTCCTCGTGGGGACCAGCCCCTCTATGATCCTGTTGATGTCTTTGACAAAGTTGTCGATCTGGTTGAAGCCGCTGCCGCGGATGACGACAACCCAACTCCATGGGCACTCAGCAGTGCCGATTTCACAACATTGCAGACTCTCTTTGCAGACGAACTCCAGCGGCCCGCCGACGAAATTATCGAGGGGTATCGCAATGGCATTTCCGAATCCACCTTTGACTCTCCCCGCAGCGTGACACTTTCCGCGGACGATATTCCCGGGCTCAATGACCGGAATGTTGTCCCGGTCATCAACTTTGCCGACCGCAATCTCTTTCCCGCAGCTTTCGGTATAGGTGAGGAATCCCACCGTATCGCCTCACTCAATATTCCGGCTATCGACTATTCACTGACCAGAAATGGTATCGAAGTGGCACCCGGGCTGGCTGGGCTGAAAACCGGCAGAATAAATATCCGACTGATACACTCGGGAGTGACAAGACTCACCCGATTTGGTCAGACCTATCTTTTTCTGCACCACCGCGACCGGGATGTTCTGAGCAGTCCAATTTTTTGGGATTTCAGTCTGGATCTCCTTACCGGAAATATTGAGCAGGTTCCTCTTTCGCCAGCAGAGGAATCGCTGTTGAACACACTCCTCCAGAGTGAGGAAAATAACACATTGCCCAAACAGCGGTTCTCACGTCCCGGCGCCTGGGCTGACATCCACATCCTCGTGGGCGATCCCGATCTGGCTATCCAATCCGGAACCACCGGCGAAGTCGCCGTCGCCATCAACAGCCTGGATCTCGAATACCTGTTCGACTATTACGTTTCCTCACCAACTCAGGGGCCATTCGAGATCAGTCTCGAAATTGAGGATACCCAGGGAAATGCACTGGACCTCGATGCCCGGTTTTTCAGTGATACAATGGATGTTCATGGCCGTCGTGACGGAGTGGGGCGTATAATCCGGTCCTTCCAGCCCGGGCCGGTTCAAATCACTCCGGAAAGTTTCTATGGTCCCTATCCGGGTGGCCCTTCTGGCGGCGCGACTCCCGACGGATATGCTTTCAGTCACTGGGTGAGTCAGAATGGCGGAGTCCTGACAACAACGCCAAATCTTCTTGGCGACTCGGTTCAGGGCGACGTCCTGAATATCGATACCGACACCAATAAGCGTTTTATCGCGGTATACAGATTTGTCGGTGATGCCGTGCCCGCCACTGTCAGATCCATTGAACCGGACACATCTTTCAATGAACCCGGCATCTCAGCATTTCTGGTGACATTCACCGAAGGTGTGAGTGGAGTGGATCCCGCTGATTTCATCGCCCATTCCGCGACTGGACCGGCAACTGTCCTGTCCGTGGAAAAAATCAGCGATACGGTATGGCGCGTCCGCGTGGCTGGTACTGACATCCAGTCCCTCGCGCTCATCGACAATGATTCCATTCTCGACAGCGGTGGCAATTCTCTCGGCGGACACGGCTCAGGAAATGGGGATTTCAATGCCGGTTTCACAGGTGGGGTGGTCCGGACTCTGAATGCTCTCGGGTTTTCAGACCAGGGTTTCCATATTCTTATTACCGCCCCAATTAGCGAGTCCTTGCAGATTCAGGTCTCCACGGATCTCAAAAGCTGGGAAACCCTTCAATCCATCACCATGGAGTCCGCCACCGAGGTCGTCACTGATCCCGACGGCATCACTGCCGGATCACTCCGCCGGTTCTACCGTCTCCAGCCATGACATGAGAAATTATACAGGGTGGATGAATCCGGTTTCCGGAAACAGCTTGAGATAGTCAATCACCTCATCACGAAATATGAAACCCGGACTCCGGAAACTGACGCCAAGGGAGCACAGCGGTGCTCATTGTGCTTCTGCCACTCGGGGGAAATAATTCCCGCCTCGTATATTTCAGACAGATAGGAAAGATACCGCTTCGTGTCCGATTTCAACTGCTGGTGTTTCTGCCGGTCGGAATCTATATATCAATCAGGCTGTCTATCAGCTGAATATATAAAGAAAAAATCATTCTCAGAAGAAAGATTCTGCGGTTCCTCCGGAGCTGGTCATATAGTCCACGACCGCATCAACGTGGCTGGATATGAATTTTTGAAAGCCGTCAGCACCGCCAGAGGAGTCCTCTCTCTGTGCCTCAGCGCCTTGAGCCAAGCGGGCGTGGAATCCTCTCAAAATGTGTCCTCCGGCATTTTTTTCTTTTCCGGGGCGATCATGAAATCATAATGCGGGTGTGACTTCCTTGGATTACATCGTGTTGGCCGGATACTTTCTGCTGATGGTGGGGATTGGCTGGTGGGCTATGAAGCGCATCAAAGCCCAGGAAGACTACCTGATGGGCGGTCGGCAGTTCGGTAAATGGCTTCAGGCTTTTGCGGCTTTCGGCGCGGGTACCGGTTCGTCCGATCCGGTAAATACAGCCCGGACCAGTTTCACCTCAGGGATGAGTGGAATGTGGTCGGTCATGTCGTGGCTGTTTGTGACCCCGATATACTGGTTTGCGGGGGTATGGTACCGTCGGATGAGGCACCTGACCCTGGGTGACTGGTTTGTCGAACGCTACGAATCCAGAAAAATCGGCGGAGCCTACGCCATATTCGGCCTGCTTTACTACATGGTATACACGTCGATGCTCTTTTCGGCGATAGGTAAGGTTGCGGCGCCACTGATCGGGACGGCGGTTGTCATTGGCGGCAATACGTTCCCAATGGAATATGTGCTGGTCCCGCTCATTGCCGTCATCGTCATGTTCTATGGAATTATGGGGGGACTGACAGCGGCTTACTGGACCGATGTCCTGCAGGGTATCTTTATCATTTTCCTTTCCATCATTCTGATTCCCTTTGGTCTGGATGCACTGGTGGAGAAATTCGGCGATCCGGAATCGCAGGGACTGCTGCATGGATTCCGCATCATCCATGAGCAATTACCTGAACATCTTTTCACTGTGGTCGGGTCATCCGCCAACAGCGAATTTCCTCTGCATCGTATTGCCGCCGTGACCCTCATAAGCCTTCTGGGCATTGTCGTGAATCCCCACTTCATTGCCACTGGCGGCGGATCAGCCAAAAATGAAACAAGCGCCCGTATCGGTTTGGTCGCTGGAAATCTCGCCAAACGCTTCTGCACTATCGGATGGGCCCTTACCGCCCTGATTGTTCTGGTGCTTTTTGCCGACAGCCCTGAGCTGGTGCGCGATCCGGACAAAGCCTGGGGTATTGCTTCGAGAGAGTTGCTCTGGCCAGGTCTTCGCGGACTGATGCTGGCCTGCATGCTGGCCGCGCTGATGAGCTCGGCCGACACCTACATGCTGGTCACATCCGGTCTCATGGTGCGCAACCTGTACGTGCCCTATGTGAATAAAGAGGCTGGCGAATCGGAATGCCTCAAGGTGGCCCGTCTGGCCGGTCTGCTCATGATTGCCGGTGCGGTGATGATCTCATGGTTCATGATGGATGTTTTCCAGCAACTCCAGTTGACCTGGATTGTGCCCATGGTCTTTGCGGCTCCATTCTGGATAGGAATGTTCTGGAGGCGGGCAACCACTACGGCGGCTTGGACGGTGAGTGCTTACACACTGGCTGTCTTCTTTGTCCTCCCATGGCTCACGCCGCTCATTGTTCCCTCGCTGCGGTCATCAGAGATGTTTTCCAGCACCACTCAGGTGGTGGAAATATCAACGACCCGTCAGGCAGCCCCAACCGATGTGCGCCTCCGAAAAACTGAGATCGAAAACTGGCATGCCGACCGGGAGACGGCGGAAGTTGCCGGCGATTCCGAAAAATTGGCAGCATTGGGCACTGCTCCTCCCAAGCCACTCAATCTCGGCGATGACATTACCACCACCACAAAATCCGGCGGAAAGTCTATCTACTGGTCTAAAGGCGTGACTCCCATCGAGGGCACCAGTCTTGAATTGATCGGAGAATCGGTCTCCGATTCCGGCAACTCAGTCAAAAGCTTCTACCAGTTTAATGGTCCGGTCAAAGGGCTGGGGAATCTGCAATTTGAATTCCTTCTCTATGACCTCGCCGGTATCGATCTTCGAAAACTGAATGGCGCCTCTCTGGCATCCATGGAGCTGCTGCCAAAGATTCTCATACCCTTTTTAATCATGATTGCCGCCAGTCTTATATCCAAAAGGAATTCAACTGAATCGCTCGATCGTCTTTATATAAAGATGAGAACCCCAGTGAATGGCACCGGTCAGGAGGATGCCCAACATCTCGCCGACGCTTACAAAAATCCTGATTCAATCAATAAAAACAAACTTTTCCCCGGATCCGACTTCGAGTTTGCTCGTGCATCCAGGCTCGACTGGGTCGGATTTCTGGTCACAGTCCTGCTCTGCTTTTCAGTTGTCGGTTTATCCATCTGGGTCGCCAGTATAGGCAGTCATCCATAATATCATATTCGCTTTCCGCACAAATAATTGCTCACTTATATACATTTTAAATTTATGCGTTCATCTACCATCAGAAATTGGCGTCTTTCAGTAGTTTTTGCCGTCATGGCCATTTGTTCAGTGATGACCTCAGTCATGGGGCAGGGGACAGAATCGGAATCATCTCCTCAGCCAGCGGCATTGGTCACCGGTAATGAAGCGGGATGGGTTCAACTCACTGGGGATGACTTCCTGAATGTTAACTGCCACGACGATACCTGGACATGGGACGGTGGCAATGCCCACTGCACCGGCCAGCCCGTCGGCGTCATCCGTACCAAACTACCATTCAAAAATCTCGAAGTTGTCTGCGAATGGCGTCACCTCAAAAACGCAGGTAATTCCGGTGTATTTCTGTGGGCCACTGAAGACGCCATCAAAGAAGTCGCCGATGGAAAAAGAAGACTGCCACAAGGCATAGAAGTCCAAATCCTGGACTTGGGATACACAAAATTTTACGAGGAGAAATATAATAAAAAGTCAGACTGGTTCACGTGCCATGGCGACGTATTTCCAACGGGCAGTGCGGGCATGAATCCATTCCCTCCGGTTGCACCTAATGGGCGCCGCAGCTTTCCATCGCAGAATCTGACCCGCGGATTCGGCCACTGGAATCATTACTACATCAGGGCCATCAACGGAGAAGTGCGGCTCTGGGTCAATGGTGTTGAAGTCTCAGGTGGATCAGACTGCAACCCTTCAGAAGGGTTCCTTTGCCTCGAATCCGAAGGATCTCCCATCGAATTCAGGAATATTAAAGTCAGACGCCTCCCGTAATATCCCCGCACATTCACCCGAGTCAACACCAACTCCGACCAATGGCCTTGGACGAACACTTTGTTTTTATCCTCCAGGACATCGAGGAAATTGTCCTGAAATACTTCCGCAAAAATCCGGAGATGACTGATTATTCAGTTCAACGGGTATACGATGCGCTGGCAGCCAATTACAAGGCCGATGTGACTGGCCGCACCCCGAAATCCCCTGATCTCGATGGTCTGGAATCCAGAATCTTCAAGTCGCTTCTCAACCGGTGCGAACGTATCATTGGGCGCAGGCAGACCGCCCGCGATCTCAAAGCTGCCAGTGAAGCCGATCCATATCATGATCCCGATGATCCCGACCGTCCGAAAATTGACTCTGCCGCCATTCTGGCCTGTGCCAACCGACTCAGGAAAATTGTTTCAAATCGCACAAAAACTCACGGCCGCCAGGGGTATGTGAAATACCTGGATGAATTTATTATCTAAGTGGCCCTCCATAAATGGCTTAGAACGATTCATTGAGTTTCCTATTTCCTGAATGGGAATATGTGAAAATTTTTGTGACCTGAATGAAGGTGCATTTTAATCTGGCGTGACCTCAAGGATGCCTGATAATTTCCCGGTCCCTGATACGGGAAGACTACTGATTTTGGCCCTAAAGCCATCCACGAAGGCAGACGATTCGAGTAGGTGGGTAAAGATATTGGGCCCGAGTGGTTTCAGGAAAATGACGACAACACACATTTCAGTAGCTCACGCCCCAGTGTTTTGGACAAAACATATTCTCATTAAATCAGAATTAATCACGATTGAAACATAAGCAACCAACTGAGGGAGGGCCACTTGCGGGATTAGTGGCGGCTGTCGTTTTTCTGGTTATACCACTTTTGGGAATACTGGCTGAGGAGTCCCCCGCACCATCGACAGGGCTGCTTCCTGAAGTCTCCGCGCAATTCTCGGACCCATCTTACTCTGCCGCCGTTATCCCCGAGCCACAGGATGATGTTTTCTGGGAGATCCGCTTCAACCAGAAAGTCCACCAAATCAAAAATACGGACGACATCCGCATGGTCTGGATGGGGGATTCCATAATCCACTACTTTGAAACAACCGGTAAAGGTGTCTGGGAACAGAATTATGCCCCTTGGAATGCAATCAATTTTGGTTCAAGTGGCGATCGAACGGAAAATCTCCGGTGGAGAATCCAGAATGCCGGACTTTCCCGCATCTCCCCTCAGGTCATCATTGTCATGATTGGCACTAATAACTATGGGCAAAGAAGAGATTCTCCTGAAATGGTGGCGGCTGGTGTGCATTCCATTCTCCAGGATCTCAGATCACTTTGCCCATCATCCAAAGTGCTGCTTCTCGGTCAATTGCCGGTGAGTGAAAAACTGGATCCGCATTATACTCCAGCGCTAAAGTCCGTTAATTCAGCGCTTGCCGGTTTGGCGGACGGAAATAATGTTGTATTTGCTGATCCCACACCACTCTTCCTGGATGGGGAGGACAGATTGAATGAATCCCTGTTTGTTGATGGTATTCATCCAAACAGTGTTGGTTTCAGCAGATTGGCAAAGTTCATCGATCCATATCTGGCTGGCATTTCAGCCATTGAAGAAATAAAAGGATCCATTCATGTTGATAGCCATATAATCAAAATCGCCTACCCAGCCACTCCAGGAGAACTCTACAATTTCAATATATCCACAGATTTGAAGTCATGGTATCCCATCCTTCAATTGAGGGCGGATAGTGATTTATTGGAATTCACATTTCCGGATTATATATATCCTGATGGCATTTTCTTTCAGATGTTTCCAGCCTCAGCGGATGTAATCAAGTAAGGATGTGTTGAGTATCTGCCCGGCCGCCTGCAGGGCCGCCTGGTAGGCAACTTTGTTCTGATTCAACAACAATATTGTCTCAGTAATATCCGCATCAGCCTCCTTCGAGGAAACTGTGTTGAGAGAGGCCACTTTCTCGGCAATCACACCCTGCATCGAATCCATCTGGGCCTGGGTCGCCCCAATGGCACCGATGTGATATGTGAGATTCTTATCCTCTTTCTGGAGATCTTTTATGGAAATTTCCCGGATACTTTCGGTGTCACCTGCCTGAAGAAAATCTCTCAGCTTGACCAGTGTGTTGAACGAATCCGCTCCTTGTCTCGTATCCTTGAAAAGTCCGAATGATCCTGTGCCTGACTCATTGGATCCGACAATCATAGACGACACCTTGAGATCTTTGGATATAACCACATCCGCCGGGGATTCATTTCCCTGATAATCGACACTCAGTATTTTCCCGTCCGGATCCTTTTGCGCTTTGTAAGGAGGTTTATCCGTAACACTACCGCCAAAAATATATTGCCCCATGCTCTCCGTATTGGAGAGCCTGTGTACCTGATTCAATACTTCGTTTATTTCGATGGCATAAATCTCAAGCTCATCCTTTGATTTCAGATCATCCGCAAGTGTCGCAATTTCGTGGGCCCGGTTCATCAGCTTTTTCACAGACTCGACAACTGAGAAGTTGGTGTTGGAAACCTGTCTCAACGAGTCGATATTCTTGTCAAACTGGTTCAATGCCCGTGTTTCAGACTGGAAACCGAGCAAACGCACAAATCCATGCGGCTCATCCGAAGCCTGTTCAATTATCTGTCCCGTCGAAATCTGATTCTGCAGTTTGGCCTGCCTGGCTGTCAGCTGGTTCAACTGAATTCTGATCTGATCAGGCATACTTTTATTTGTGACACGCATTTTAGTTGTCCTTTTTTGAGTCTGGCTTGAAGAATGAAATTTATTTGAGCTTTGAGGTCATATACTATGCTCCAAGGCCAATGGCTGTCTGTATCATCTGATCCAGGACGTTAATAACGCGTGCGGAAGCCTGGTATGCGCGCTGATACTGGATGAGATTTGTCATCTCCTCATCCAGGGAAACTCCGCTGACGCTGTTTCTTTGTTCATTCAGCATGTGGCCGACGGTCTCATTATCGACGATTGCCGTTTCAAGTCCCCGGATACTTCTTCCAAGTGAACCGATTGTATCCGAATAAAAGCTATGGAAAGTTTTTCCCTGCAGTTCATCATGCTTTTCGTTTCCGAGATCTATCAGATTAATAATTACATCATTGTTTCCGGCTGTTCCATCACCACTGGCCTGAAAAAGTCCCGGATCATTCAGCAAGTCCACATCGACTCCAATATCTGCAGCACCCGTTCCGGTAAACAGCATTTTCCCGGTATTCCCATGCACATCAAATCCATTCTGGTAGACTCCATTGATTTTGGAGATTATTTCCTGGGCCAGTGTATCAAACTGATCTCTCAGAGCCGGCAGGGAAATATCTCTTGAATGCTTCAACCCTGCCAGCTTCCCACCCTCAATCCGAAGATCAGCCTGACCATTGACAGTTCTAAACTGTATATTGCCAGATCCATCTAAATATGACTCTATCTTATCTTTAGCTTCTGGATTACCTGTCAGTACCTCCCCGCCAACACTCACATCTATCATTCCATTCTGAAGTTCTGTGGTCTCTATATTCACCAACTCTGCCAACTTCTCAATGTTCAACTGACGTCTATCACGAAGATCATTTGACTGACTCGTCGATTTACGTTCATCTATGGCTATAAAATGATTGAGATTTGATATTTCCTGAATCAACTGATTAGCCTCAATGACTGTCGCATCAGTCTGTTGGCGCACCGATTCCCGGGTTTCCTCAATAACATTGTGATTGTTTCTGAATCGCGTGGCCAACGAATCCGCGGCATAGACAAGCTGACTGCGTAAAGCCGATGATGTTGGCTCAAGAGTCATGGCGGAAAGACTGGTAAAGAATTCATCCAGAAATTCAGCAATTCCATTGGGGGCTCCCACACCCTGGGATGCTGCTTTTCCTTCCGCCGTCAGTGATTGCCGGTCAATAACCTGTCCCATACTCGCCTCAACCAGATCAAGTACATCTTTCTCTGATTCCAGCATGGATTGGTCACTCTTATGATTTTGAATACGCCTCTCCAGAAGTGCATCGTGAACCCGCTGAATCTCATTCGCATCCGCTCCAGTTCCCAGGATAAAGCGCCCGTCAAAAATCTTTTCTGACTGAAGTACCACCCGCTGGCGTGTGAATCCTTCGGTTGTCGCATTGGCCATATTGTGCCCGGTCACGGAGATGCCGAGCTGCATATTCTGCAGCGACTTACTGGACACACTGACTGATCCGAATAAATTTGCCATATACCTGAATGCTTTGAGTTATCCGGATGTTACCCCATGGCTTCGTAGAGACTGGCCTGGCTGGTGTTTCGGGTTGCGCTGTTTCCAGTGGCGTCATATGACTTCTCGTCAGATCTTGGAATTATCTGATTTATAAATTCCTGCATCATCTCCACTGTTCTGAACAGCAGCAGCTGGTTCTGCTTTGCTTTTACTCTCACTTCTTTAAGAAGCTCATTATTCTCCTCTACGAGGGCATCTGTCAGAGTACGGAATTCAGATGCCAGTGATTCCCTGATTTTCTCATATAAGGCATCGGGAGATAAACCGAGACCGGTTGAAAGGACTTTCTGTTTATTGGTTCTGGCATCCTTAAGTTTCTGAATAATACTGAACTGCCTGTTTATGTCTGAGGCAGAGGACTCAATTTTCGGAGAATCTCTACTGATAATAAGTTGCTGTTGAGACTCCATGAGTGCCAGAAGCTCACCATAGCCCTGCAGTTCGTTCCGCAGCGCCTCCACAAATTCCTCAAGATTCTGATTCAAGTTTTCCATATTGGTATAACTTATTTATATTAATTCATGTCGGGCATCGTCCCGTCCAGGGCATGGCTTGCAGACTCCGGATTTTCGGTTCTGTCCTTGTCAATATATAATTGTGCCGCGAGAGCACTGGATACAGACTGTTGGCCCTGAGTCATTTCAGTTACGCTGTTTGCCAGTGCATGATTCATCATATCTCTGTATATTGATGAACGTGTTGAATCCTTTGTGACTTCCGACTCGAAAATGGGTTTGGTGGCCTCATCGAGAAACTTTTTCCATAATATGGATTCGAATTTTGAAGCCAGTTCACCTATGGCCTCTTTGTCATCGGTTTCTATATTTTTCGGACCATTGCCATTGGCCGTCAGCTTGAATCCGGAAATGGCATCCGTGTGTCCCATGGGCATCATTGGTATATTCAGGTCTCCAGAGATATGCATAATCAGACGGTGTTAGGACTTTATTTATTGAACAACTATCTCCGCGTGCAGCGCTCCGGCTTCTTTCATCGCCTGAAAAATGGAAATCATATCTCTTGGTGTGACTCCGAGACCATTAAGATACTGCGCCACATCCTCCACCGAGGGCAAATCCGGAGTTGGTATGAGGCTGGGTTTGTTTTCCTGGATATCAATCTGTGTAGGGTTGGTGATAACAGTCTGTCCCCCTGGTGCAAAGGCATTAGGCTGCGAAACATTAGGTGTCGTGGCAACACTGATTGTCAGGTTGCCATGGGATATGGCACAAGCGGAAATCTGAACGCTCGAGGTCGCCACTATAGTGCCAGTGCGTTCGTTCACAATCACCCTTGCTTTCACATCCGGATTAATTGTCACTGCCTCAATCGCTTCTATAAAGCCAATGGTATTATTCCAGTAATCTGCCGGGATACGGAGATTAAGTGTCGAGGCATTAATCGCATCCGCAACTGGGCCGGATGCCTGATTGAAGCGCTGGTTTATTGCCGTTGCCGCCCGTGATATCGATGTGAAATCCGCTTCCCTGAAGAGCAGTTGCATCATCCCGTTGGATTCAATCTGTGTGGGGATCGGCTTTTCAACAATGGCGCCATTTGTGATTCTGCCAACGGTGGGATGGTTTTTGATAACCGAGGCATTCTGGTCACCATTTGAAAACCCACCAATAGTCAACTGTCCCTGTGCGACCGCATAGACTGTCCCGTCAGCTCCAAATAAGGGCGTCTGGGGAAGAATCCCTCCCTGAAGGGATTTTGCATCCCCAATGGAACTGATTGTTATATCCAGCTTGGTACCCGGTTTGGCAAATGGAGGAATCTGGGCTGTAATCATCACCGCTGCCACATTTTTCGACTGCATCGAGTTGGGAGGGAGTGTCACTCCGTAATTCCTAAGCATGCTGGACAAAGATTGCATTGTGTATGCAAGGTTCTTGTCACCCTGATTATTCAGTCCGGTAACCAATCCATATCCCACCAGCTGGTTATCGCGTGCACCCGCCACTGTGGCCAGATCTTTGATTCTGACGGCGCTATCACATGGTATAGCCATCAGCAACAGGATCACGCCCAAGATCATGCTTTGTATACTAATTCTCATAATGCAGTGTCTGGAAGCAGTGGCTGAATATCCGTAATAATCAGAATGGAGAGATCTTATCCCAGGTTTTTGTCAGCCAACCTTTTCGTTGCGGCTGCGAGAGGGCTCCATTGGAAATTATCTGAATGGATGCATTGGCAACATTATAGCTGAAGACTGTATTTCCGCCTGTAATGTCCTGCTGCCGGATTAATCCTCTGAGGATAATCTCCTGCTTCTCCTCACTGAATTCTGTCATTTTCCGGCCTTCAATAATGAGCTGCCCACCAGGCAGGACTTCGACAATTGTGACAGCAATACGAGCGGTCATCGATTTGGAGTTTGATATTTGTCCCCCACCCTTGAACGATGTGTCGCCACCCATACTCACCTGAGGCAGTTGTCCGCCCTTCGTAAGCAGACCGCTTGCCCCAGGGGCATATAAAAAGCTCTCGATGGATGCATTTATGGAAGAATCCTTTGATGTGGATGTATTGGCCTGTTGGCGGTTTGAATTCTGTTCCTGGATGACAATATTTATAATATCGCCTACTTTATTGGCGACGAGGTCAGCGAACATGGATCGGGATTGGTCCTCCTTCCATAAACTTTGCGCCTGCCCGGTGGGAATGGCGGCTGACAATACTGTCAGAAATAGGACAGATTTCAATATTATGGTTTGAATTCTGATTTCTGATCCAGCTGGTTTCTTCTCCCTGGTTATCATACTGAAATATAAGCAATCCGGTTTTTGTTTTATTTGTGGGTTAGGTAAGTAATAAAAAATATTTGTCAATATACCAGCTGCACAACATTGCGCCCGACCACTCTGGCATGGAATTGCTTACTGGAACGAATATTTGTGACTTTGATGATATCGCCTTTGTAGCCCTCTTCGTCGGAAACAGCTTTCAGCGATATCTGCAGTGCACCCTTATCCAGAATAGCGGTCACAAGATCTCTTCTTTTGACCATGGGTCTTCTACGTATATCCCGTTGCAAGATTGGATCGCCGGTTTCCAGCGAACGAAGGCTCTCCAGCGGATCATCGGGAGATATCATCTCCCTTGTCACTGGTGAGTTCAGGGAAAATGAATCCTGAATACTCCAAGTCATCATCGCCGGACTGATAATATTCCCGCGTTCAATTGGCTGTGCACATGTCAAAATCTCCTTATAGCACTTGCAACGAAGCTGGATATAGTACGGACCTGTTTTCCCGGATTGCCCTACTATATTGAATTTTATGATCATATAGGAATCCGGTTTTATATTCGAGTCATTAAGAATCTCCAGATCTATATGGCCATCTGGCACTGGGACTGGTCTCCACTCGCGGGCAGTCTCAAATTCCAGTTGCCCGTCAACGTTTCCAAAAATATTGTCAGCTGATTCACTGATCATATTAATAATTTCATCGGCCTGCAGAATCCGACTCTTTTTCTGAACCTTGATCCAAAGAGCGCCGCCACCATTGGGTTCGAGAAATCCTGGGAGTTTTTCATCGATCATCCGCAACACTATGGATTTATGCCAATTGAATGGCTTGCCGATTTCCGGTGCATCTGCAATTGGAAAATCAGGCATGGATTCGCCTTCCGGACTTTCAATCAGATCACTGACAAGAATTTCACCCCCATTGATTACCGCCTCATCTTTCAGTTTCCATTCAATGGCTTCATCTGCCAAAATCCAGGGACATATAAAGCATGTCATGACAATAATCCATGGCACCGGAGTCATTTTAGTTATTGCTGGATGGACATTCATTATCTTCTGATATTATTGGCGAGAGCCATCATTTCATCTGCCGCCTGGATTGATTTGGCATTCACTTCATAGGCTCTCTGCGCCACGATGAGATTGACCATCTCATCGACGACCTTGACATTGGACATTTCCAGATAACCCTGAAGCAGTCTCCCAAAACCATTTTCACCGGGGTTGCCTGGTTCGGGGGGACCGGATGCCAGAGATTCAACATACAGGTTTCCACCAATATTCCGGAGCCCGGACGGGTTCTGGAATCGGACCAAAGTCACATTAAAGACTTCATCGCCGTCAGGGGTGCTGATTGTCACAGTCCCATTCTGTTCAACATTGACGTTGGTTGTATTGGCGGGGACCACTCCGAATCCCCCCTGAACAATCTGGCCCTGACTGGTGGTGACCTGACCATTCTGATCAACTTTCAGCGCCCCATCCCGGGTATAGGCCAGAGTCCCATCCGGAAGAAGAATTTCAAGAAAGCCGTCACCGTTGATTGCCAGATCCCATTTTTCTCGGGTCGTCGTCAATTCCCCGGTCGTGAATATCTTCGATGTGGCCGCAAGTTGCACACCATGGCCCACCTGAATTCCTGTTGGCAGCGTATTTCCGTTCCCAACATCAGTTCCTGCATTTCTGGTATCCTGATAGACCAGATCCTGGAACTCCATTTTGCTCTTCTTGAAGCCCGTCGTATTGACGTTCGAAAGGTTATTGGCGGTATTATCCAGGTTCAGCTGCTGAGCATGCATTCCTGACGCCGATGAATATAATGCCCTGATCATATTCTAAAGTGGATTCCTTTATTGATATACGGCTTGTGCGAGTTCATGAATTCCTTACCGGTTTATTTGCCAATTCTCAGGAATGACTATGCCGAATCTCCCAGAGTCTGGATTGTTTTGCCTATCTGTTCATCCTGGGTGCGAAGGACCTTCTGATTGGATTCATAGTTCCTCATAGCCAGGATCATGTTGGCCATCTCCTTGACGACTGAGACATTTGAGGACTCGAGAAACCCCTGACGGAGTCGTGAATCCTCGGAATCTGATGGCACACCACTCGCTGCCGTGGCCCGATAAAGTCCACCAGTCACTGATTCGAGTCCATCGCTCACCGGAAATTCAACCACTTTCAGCTTACCAATTAGCATGGTGCCCTGACGCACACTGCCGTCAGCGGTGATACTCAGATTTTCCTGGCTGAGGGGATTCAAAATTAGTGGACCATCCTCACCAATGACCGGATATCCTTCCTTGGTTATCAGCTGTCCTTCCGGATCGATGTGGAACTCGCCGTCTCTGGTATAAAATTCTCCTTTGCCGGGTATCTCAACACTGAAGAAACCCTTTCCATCAATAGCCACGTCTGTGGTGACTTCTGTTCTTCTCAGTGCCCCCTGAGTGAAGTTTGTCCCACTTGAGGTTATGGGATAGTTCATATATCCGTTCCTGAGTTGCCCGTCAGCCCCGGCCACAGGTGCTGTACGTCCTGCCTGAAATGAACCAAACATGACCTCCTGTTTCTTGAATCCCGGCACTACTTGTCCGGCCAGATTCTCAGAGGTTGCCTCCAGCCACTTCTGGTTGACGTTCATCGCGGATGCGGCACTATATAAACCAACGTTCATAACGCGATTCACAAAGCAGGGGGCGTGCCATGAAATTTCTGCCTGCTGATAACTGGGAATTCACATTCTTTTCACCGTAGACAGCATATATCAAGAATGGGACAAGGCAAAAGCTGCCCATCGGGTCACAGAGTCCATCAGTCAGTTGCCACTCACCAGGACCATTCGTCAATCATAGTCCCATTCCGGGCCGCTTCCACTATATCCAGAAAGAAGTTTTCAAATTCCATCATTATCTGGGTATTCTCAGAAATCAGCGGAAATCTCTCGATAATTTTATCTTCAAGGTCCTTCCTCTGAGCATGTTCACATGCAAGATTCACCGCCCGTTCAATATATGTGTCTCTATTTGAGACAATTAGATCATCCAATCCACATTGATTTAAAAATCCGGCAGTGACCCGGGACCTCATCATCTCGCCCGGTTGAGTGACAACCGCTTTGCCCAGTGAAAGAATTTCCTGTGTGCTCAATCCCCCACTGAATTCCGTTGGATCAAGTACAACATCAGCAGACTGAATAAATGAAAGGAAAGATTTTCCACTCATCCGTGGCACAAAATGGCATCGTGCAGAATCCAGACCGGGAAAATTTTTCCACCTGGATGCCAATTTACCAGACCAATACGGAGAATTGCCTTCAATGAAAATTATATGTGCATATTCATCTCTGGTAAGAATACCCTTCAATATGGCATCAAAGTCAGGATGGATCTTAAAGAGGCTCTGTGGGCATAAGTAAAGATGCGCATCATTGAAAAATCCAAGAGATTGACGTATATCCGATTTAACTCTTTTGTCTATCAGGTGCACATTATCCATATAAACCGGGGCATTTCTGAATTGGATGAGATTTTCTGAATAGTGTTTTTCAGCCCCATTCAATTCAATGGTTTTACCGGAGATAAAATAATCAATGGTTGGAATTCCTGTGGTATCCGGGTGGCCCCACGATACCGTCTGGATCGGGGCCATCCGGTTCATGGACAGAAAGTATGTCCAAGAATCCATTCCAATGTCGGTGAAATGGATAATATCAAAGCGTGCACTTTTAATCTTTTTTGCGGCTTCCGGAACTGAGTCGGTCATGAACACCGAGTGGTCTGCCAGTTTTGAAATTCTTGAAGTGGTTGAATCACAGCGTGTTGGAGAAGCGAAAATGACAGAAACTTCAAATAGCCTGCGATCGAGGCGCCTTATCAGTCCCTCATTGAGCCTGGCAATAGTATGGGAACAGAAAAACGAGGAAATAAAGGCAATTCGGATCTTTCCGGACTGAGAATGCGGGCCCAGCCGCGTGGCATCGCGGTCTGGCATATAATTCCTGCAGAATATCCGGGACAGCATGGAATTGATCTCCCTGTTTGAATGCGGCTGGTAAGCCAGAATAAACGGGGTAATACCGCATTCTCTGTGAGGGTCTTTCCATTTGAGTATATTTGGATCGGCGAGTAATTCACGGAGACCGGATACAAGGTGATTCCTCCGTTCTTCAATATAAGAAGTGGACTCAGCAATTGGAGAGATATGTAGAAGTTCCCGGATTTTATCAACTGGAGGCTGCTGAATACGATTGGAAATGAGCCATTGATACTGCTGATCAGCTTCTTCGGACTGAGCATGAAATGAACTGATGCGTGCCAGGTTCTCTCTCGCCGGGATGTGGTCTGGCACCAATTCCATAGCTTTTCGGAAAGCGGAAATGGCCAGTTCAAAATTGCCTGATTTATCATGGGCTATGCCAAGATTATTCCACGCGTTGGCATTGCTTGGATCCATGTCAAGCAGGGGGATCAGGCAGGATTTTGCCTCCCCGACTTTACCCGAGGAAACCAGAGCCGCTCCCAGATTGGCTAATACAGTCGGGTTGTGCGGCGATTGAATCAAGGCCATTTTTTGCCATGAAATGGCTTTGGAATATTGACCCAGTTCCTGAAATATGTTTCCGGCCAATGATAATATTTCCCAGTCCGATACTGCTTCCAGAGACGGAAAAGCGGCCAGCCACCGGGCACCCAGATCAAAGTACCCAGCCTCGGACAGGTATGAAAGCAAGGCCGAATGAAAGGGATTTCCTGTGGGGGGCAGTTTCTGGAGTTCTCCGAGAATGCACTGGCTGAGGTTTTTATCCCTGGCAGATTTAAGACTGAGTAGAAGGTTGTTGAGATAATCCGGGTCATCTGGTGAGATTTTCAGTGCCTTAAGGTAGTTCTGAATGGCCCGGGCATTATTGTTTTGTCGGAACCATAGGTTTCCCAGATTAAAATAGGCGTCTCCGAAGTTATGATTTATGGAAATGACTTCCTCAAATGCGGCAATGGCTTCCTGCTGGAATCCATCTGAGGTCATGGCCACACCGGCAGCATTGAGGATTTCGCATTTAGTGACCTGAAACGGCCGGGAGTTTGCGGGAAGACATCGGGCCGCTGCCGCAGCGGAGACTGGGTCCTGCGAATTCAGTGCATCAATGGCTTTTTCAATCAGTTGCCGGTCAGATAAAGTTTCTGCTGTCCCGGCTTCCGGATGAATCTCATTATGATAAGTGTGTTCTGAGGCATTCTCCAAACTGCTCATTCCCAGTACTTTATATCGGCCAACTTGCAAAGTGGGTTGACCCGGAATTCCTTTTGGAATATCTGATTTCAGCGAAAAATCACCCGTGTCATTTCGTGCCGGGTTCAACCTTCTGATGGTAAAATTCCGAAAACCACCCTTCTGGCTGGCATTCGACACGCTTAACTGGCAGTAAACCACTGGGAAATTGCAGGCTTGCGGCATGCAGTGCATGGCATGGGAAAATCATCAGCCTGCGGTCGTCCGAAGATAGATTGCCCGAAATAAATCTCAAGTAAGCCATTGGCTCCAATCCGTAGATTTTATCGCCGATAATGGGGTGACACAGGTGGTTCAGGTGAATTCGGATCTGGTGTTTCCGACCGGTCATGGGTTTTGCTTCCACGAGGGCATGGCGGGGATCAGTATCCACTTTGCCAGGGATTCCAAATTTCTGAATTACTTTGAAAGTGGTGGCGGATGGTTTCCCGTCGGGTCTTACCGTGTCGCGGATATGAATCGGGCTGGTTTCATCATCCCCCAGAGCGCCCGTGCATGTGATTGATGACCATTTCGGATGTCCGTGCACCAGAGCCAGGTAGGTTTTCTTAACCAATCCGGATTCCCATGCTTTCCGGATCTGCCGGGCCACCTCATTTTCAAAGGCAAAAACAATAAGGCCACTCGTTTCCCTGTCGAGACGGTTGATGAGGTGGAGAGCTTCCGGAATCATACCTTTCCGTTCCAGAAGAAGCTTCACACGGCTGATGACACTCGAGAATTCATCCCCTTTTGTAGGGTGTGTGACCAATCCAGCCGGTTTGTTCAGTATTAGTACTTTTTCTGAAAAAAAGGATATCCTGATGAGAGGATTATGTGGTGTCGGTCTGTAAAAAAGGTCATCTATCGGTGGGGGCAGAGAGTCCTTCTCGTTCTCCTGTGTATCAAAACTGTTCACTCGCCATGATAATATATATCTGTTCCGACAATACAATATTGGAACTGAAAATTCATCCTGATGAGCTGTTTGCAGGGTATTTGGAATTCTTACGCCCTAAAATTGTCCAGAAATAGGGAAATGTGTCCAAGTTTTGGCTGAACCAGTGACACATTTCCAGACACAATATTTTTGTCATCCGACCGGGAGAATGGCTGCTGGAATTTGTGTAATTCGTGTGTAATCAAGGCGTAAAGCACGATTGGAATCATCCGATTTAACCCATGTCAATACGCAAAAATGCGAGTTCAGAATAAAGCCAGATGAAATCAGGAACAAAGAAATCTAAAAAAGGGCAGACCCAGGCCATGGTCTTCGACCTTGGGTCGCTCTGGCTGAAAGGCCTTCATGTAGCCATACGGGATGGCAAGGTCAGCGTTCTTAATGCGGCCTGTGAAAAGCAGGTGGAAGGCTATCACGAAAATCCGGATTCTCTGGCCCAGAGCATCAATGGCCTGTCCGACCGTCTTGGAGTCTCCACAAAAAAGGCCGTGATCGCACTGAATGGAGCCAATTCAGTCCTGAAGCAGACGCTCATGCCGCTGGTTCCTCTGGCTGATATGAGAAAAATGCTCAAAGTCGGTTCTCAGAATTACCTGGGCCAGGCCTTGGATAAACATACTTTCGACTGCGAAATCGTCACTTCGGAAAATGAGCCTGAAGATCAGGCAGATGAGACCCAGGCAGATTCAGATCCGCGGAAACGTGTTCTCGTCGGAGGCTCGCAGGAATTGGTGATAAAAAATATCAAAGCAGCTCTCAAGAAAACCAAGTATTCACTGGACCATGTTGTTCCGAACCAGGTGGGAATCATCAATGCGTTTGAATTGGCATATCCTGAAGTTTATCGCGAGCACACAGTTGCACTCATAGAGGTTGGCCACGCTTATTCCAGTATCTGTATTCTCGACCAGGGCAGTGTCGGAATAACAAGAAATATCAACTTCGGAGGGCGCGACCTCAACAGGGAAATTGCCGAACACCTCAATATCCCGATTGAAGAGGCTCAGAATATGAAAGAAGGCCTTGCCGATGAGGTCAATGACTTCATCGAAGACCGACTGGATAATTTTGTTAATGAAATTCAGGCTTCCATGGATTTCTTCACCCACACCCAGGAGAGAGATATAGTGAAAGTATTTCTTTCGGGAGGTTCCGTTTTATCCGACACAGTATTGCGTGTTATTTGCAGTAACCTCGTCATACCCTGCGAGATGTGGAATCCGATGAGCGGAGTAGAGCTGAAGGTTCCCGATGATCAGGAACAGGAAGTTTACAAATTTGAAAAACAACTGGGCACTTCCATAGGAGCCGCCCTTTCATACCTCAATTGATATTATGCCGATTCGATTAAATCTTCTAGCTGAAGAAAAGGATCTTAAAAGAGAAAGACTCAGGGATCCTCAGTTCATTGGATATGTCGTGGGAGGAAGTATTTGTCTTCTGGTCACATTGTATTCAATGAGCGTCTTCTGGAACGGTCAGCAAATGGCCGGTAAAGTATCAAAACTCCAAAATCAATGGACCCAGAATGAAGCCAAATTCAAGGAACTTGAGGCCAAGCGAAATGATTCTGTCGGCACGGAGACAAAAGTGGCTTCACTGCAGAGATACACAACAAATCGTTTCCTCTGGGCTCCTGTAATGGATGATCTTCAATTTTCACTGATCCCCAATATATATCTGAGTTCATTGAATGCCGAACAGACACTGGAATTCACTCCGCAGAAACAGCAGGGTGAAGCCATGATACCAGCTCAGGTCAAGGAATCGGTCAGACTCTTTGTCAAGGGCTTTGACACCAGCCCGGAATCGAGTCTTTCAATCAATAATTACAGCAGGAATCTGGTCGAAGGAGAAACCTTGGGCAAGTTCCTTACCTCAGATGGTCAGATTCAGTTGAACGAAGTGGGTGGACGCCGGGTGGATCCGATCGATCCTGATATTACCTACGTGGAATTCACGCTCCTATGTAATCTGGCTGAAAAAGAACACAGATAGAGTGAATTACATTTAATAAAAAATATACACACAACCACACGCGAAACGTGAAAAATTTATCAAAAGACAAAAAAGACGCGCTGATCCTGACGGTGATGGGAACTGTCTTCTATTGTGTATTTGCACTCCAGTTCTTTGTAACCGGTCAGAAAAAGCGTATTGAGAATTACTCCAAGGAGGTCGGGAAACTTGAGAAAAAGGTATCTGACCTCAATCGGTTGACGAGTAAATCCGACATGATCAACCGTGATTTCAATACAGCTGAAGCAAAACTGGAAAAGCTTGAGGAATACATGATTAATGGTGACCCATTCACCTGGATGATCAGCCGGATGCAGGGATTCAGAAACAGCCATAAAGAGGTCTTTTTCAGTTTCACCCGTCCCAGTCTGGACCAGACATCGATTTTCCCCGATCTGGGATTTGAGGTGATGCGATTCCCGGTGAGCGGTAAAGCTAACTATCACGATCTCGGTTCCTTCATTTCTGAACTGGAGAGTAATAACCCGTTTTTCAGAGTGGAGAAGCTGTCCATGTCGCAAAAGAATGGAGTGCCACCAGTTGCGGGAGCCTCGACGGAAGTACTGGATTTTTATTTTGAACTAGTAGCTATGCTGGCCAACCAGAAGGACAGCTGATCCAAATCAGGCAGGTATGAAAATGAACAGAAAATTGCAGATTATCTATCTATTGACTGGTTTGCTTATGGGGGTGCCTTTGATAGTGCCAGCTCAGGAGGAACCCCGGGAAGCCGCCGAGGCTGATCAACCGGCTGAAGAAATTGAAATAAACCTGGATGACTTTTTTGAAGTTCCTCCAAGCAGTTTCACCAATGAGATAGGAAAAGGAAAAGATCCATTTTTTCCAGATTCCAAACGCCGGAAAGAACAGAAGGCGTCAGTTGAGATTACGGGTGAAAAGCCGGAATTGGATCTTTTGAATGCAGCACGGTCGATCACTTTACAGGGAGTCAATTGGAATCCGAATTCTCCATTGGCACTCATCAATGGAAAAACATTCAAGGAACAGGAAACTCATAGTCTGAATATTTTCGGCAAACCTGTTCCTGTAAGGTGTATCAAAATACGTAGAACAGCCGTTTTGATCAAATTTGTCGATCAGGATGAATACAAGGTATTAGAACTCAAGAAAGAAGTGGAATTTTGAAAATGAAAAAGTCAGCAGTTATAGTGACGTTATTGCTGGGATGCGGACTGGCGGTTCTACAGATTGTTCAGGCGCAGAAATCCAGCGGAGAACTGAATGTTCTGGAAGAATTGGGGTTATCAGATATCCCGGCACCTCCGGAAGTTTCAGGGGATACAACTCAGGGAGATGAAGTTTTTGATGCGACAGGACAGACGGGGAACCAGGCCACTGATGGCCAGGCCGATTTCTCTGGCAGTGCTGGAACCGAATATGATTCTGTTCTAACACCTCTGGAGGAGTTGGACAATAACCTGAGTTCAGTTGAGGCCTTTATGCAGGCGGTGGACAACCAGCGGAAAGAGGTAGAAGATACTGAAATTGATCGCAGAGATAGTAATGCGCGTATTGTTGAGAGTCTTGGGGACAGTTCCATCGACGCTGACGTCCTCAATAATATGGCCGGCTCAACGAATGGATCAATCAGAATACTTCAGACTGAACCTGAGTTGATATATGTCCGCGAAGACAGCAGCCAGAATTATAACGCTGACGCAGTCAAGAAACTCCTTGAAGGTTCCGGGGGCAATCAGACTACTCAGTCTGAATCAAAATATATGGAGGTACGCGCCAAAACCGTGACCTCGATATCCGGAACCAGCACATCCGGTTCCACCTCATTTGCCAAGGATCTCATGACTGACATTGGGATTAATGGACAACCCCAAAGTGTGCCTTCGAGGATTTACTCTGAAGTTGATTATTCCCACGTTCATACTGTAGTTGAGGAATCCGAGCCCGTCTCAGCATGGGAAACATACGAGAAAAACTCTAAAGTACAGTCGTCGGCAGGAGCTGAAGGGCTTGGATTTTTTCCTGATAAACATACATCTCAGCCGGTCATAACCCGGGTTGAAACAGTTGAAAGTCCCCGTCAGTATGTCCAGGTCAGCACAGAGACCCATGAATTCGCGTCGGAGACCGTCACAAGTTCTGTGCCAGTTCGGGCACCTGAGCCAGTCAGGACAGAGCCAATTGAAATCAGAGGGGCCTCTGAGAATGTCGAAGAAGTGGACATTGAATTTGATGACGATATCGATTCGACCCTGGACTCTATTCTTAATGAGGAAATTCAGAATGTGTCGGCACGGACGCCTTCAGTATCCGGAAGTGGCGAAGGGGTTGACTCCAATTATTTCGACAGTGGAGCCGTCCTAGACGAAATTGTCAGCAATAATGCGACAACAGCCAATTCATACCAATTCAACTCGGAGGCCATGGACAATACCGGAGTGGCAACCGATTCACCTGAGGTATCTGATTTTCTTCAGAAATACGGTCAGGAACTTGGATATCAGAGTGGTGTATCACAACGCTCTGCAGCACCGGCATCGGTGCCTGTCGTCCAATCAGCAAGCTACAATAACTTCGAGCCTGCCGCTCAGATTGTAACAAGACTCACCACCGATGATGAGGATCTATTGAGCGCTTCAAATGAGATAGTTCCATTTATAGCAATTGATGATGCTGAACTGGCGGCCGCGATACGGCAGCTGGCCAGGCAGGCTGGAATAAACTTCATCTTTGACCCTCGTGTTCTGTCCGGGACAAGCCAGACGGGTGAGCCGATCACTTTCCCGAAAGTGACGGTTCGCTTTGAGAATGTCACAGCATTGCAGGCCCTTGAGGCCGTTCTGGATTCCTATGATCTGGCACTCGAACCCAACAAGAAGACTCGCATTGCCAAAGTTTCATTCAAACGCCCGCCACTGGAGGAGCCACTGAAAAGTGAAGTCATTCAGCTCAAGTATCACTCAGCCGAAGAGATGGCGACGTTGCTTGAAAGTTTTGTGAGTGACCGTAGCTCACTCCAGCCACACAACAAATCCAGCAAGATTGTGGTTTCCGCCACTAAAGAAGAGCTTGAGAAAGTGGCCGAACTGGTCTATGAACTCGACGTTCCATCCAAGAACGTTCTTATTGAAGCCAATATTCTGGAAACAAGCCGCAGTCCAAAATCTCTGCGGGGAATTGACTGGTCCGGGACATTCTCCAACCAGCAGGTTTCATTTGGCAATGGGGTTTCCCGAGGCACCCAGACACAGGGGCAGCCAAATAACGTATCGACCACATTTGATGGCAATGGACTGTCTCTGGTGACGGGGTCATTCTCTCCGGATGTGGCCTTTCTTAACTCAGATGGTCTGAATGCCGTGTTGAATTTCCTGAATTCGGACACACAGACGCGGGTTGTTGCGACTCCGCGGACAGTCACTCAGAATGCGGTTGAAGCGCTTCTGGAAGTGACCCGGGCCTTCCCGATCTTTCAGGAAAGTCCTGGATCACAGGCGGTGCCTGCCACAACATCCATTATCTATACCAACCTGGGAACCATTCTCAAAGTGACGCCACGCATCAGTGCGGATGATTCGGTTACTCTGGATGTTCGGCCTGAGGTCTCCAACGTGGATGGTAAAGACCAGTCGCAGGTTGGCGGACGGGTCTCCGAAGCCAACATATATGCCATACGCAGAATGGAGACCACTGTCCGCGTTCCAAGTGGTCATACACTGGTCATGGGTGGTCTGACCAGCGATACCCGCACACGCAAGCAGAATAAAGTGCCTCTGCTTGGGGACATTCCTATTCTGGGACGCGCCTTCCAGAATAAAGAGAAAAATCAGGAAAATCAGAACCTCATTGTTTTCATCACTCCAACCATTGTGAGAGAGGACGATTACCAGGAATCCCACACCGAGTTCCTCAGGACCAGACTCAATATTGAGGAAAGTGATATACAGTTTGATTCCATGTGGGATAGCGCTGAGCCTTATTCCTGGGGGAAAAAGGAATGAAGTGCGGGAACCACTGATATTTTAAATATATAATTCATCTCCCGATGGGCCGGAATATCCGGCCCATTATTTTTTTGAGATGGAATGGGTGGGATAGAGAATGTGTCCAAATGGAATTCAAGGGAATTACTCAATACCATCCGGGGCAGAAAATCCCGTTGAGGGAGATCTGGATTCCATTGAATTCAACATCTTCTGAATCAGGCTTTGAATTTTACCGAGTTGCAGTTCTGTATCCCTGGTCAATACATCCTGCGAGGTGCCGGTGAGGATTTCTCTGTCATCCGAGGATAAGGCCTGGAGCAGCTCCATGGAAATGGCATCTGATTCGGGGGTTGGTGTGAGTACTGTGTTCTCGATGCCGTTGCCTGCAATCTTGAAGCCGAGAGCTTCTGATAAGGGAGCGAGATATGGTAACGACGTCAATTTTGCGATCCATTCGCCATGGTCATTCAGGTATTTTTCCATGCTTTCATTTCCGAGGTGTGAGCGGATGGATTTTTCGGTTTCATTTTGAATTTCCGAGGTGAGACGCAGGCGGGTATCCTTGTCGAAGGAGGGGTTTCGCCAGATGTCGTGGATCTGGTTTCTGGCATCGGACATGAAACCGAAAATGAGTCGTGAGGATGCGGACAATTCGTCTGTTGTGGTCCCGCCGAGGGATTCCATGAAATGCCAGATGGCCATGTATTCGAAATCTTTGGATCTGACCAGCTCCTGATATCTGGATTCACCCAATGATTGTTCGAGAATCTGAGTGATGAGCGGGTTGCTGCTGAGACTGTCGGATTGTTCATTGATGAGTCCCCTTGAGTGAAGCTGACTGAAAACATCCCTGAATTCATCTTCGCTCCAGATGAAATCCACTCCGCTCCTCCGCAATGATTCCGAGGTTTCAGAAAATCGCAGATCGAATTCAAAAATCTCCTCAGCTGTGAGTGATTTTTTGATGATGTCCAGTTTTCTTGTTTGGAGCCATTCATGGACTGACTCACTGACTTCCAATGAGGCGTTGAGGGACAACTGCACGAGCACAGCTGAGCGTTCTTCAAACTGCGGCAGGATCTGATTCAGTGCCTGGCGCGTTTCATCATCCAGAAAGTTCATTGAAGAAGCCTCTGGGTAAAGGGAAACCAGTCTTTCATGGAGGGCCTCGATGCCGGGAGCGCCGAACAGGGACCCAATCCAGCCTGAGCGCTCATCCTGCAACTTTATCAGGTGCTGATCGAGGTCCACGAAGTAGGGCATAGCTATATTGAAGTCGGATGTCCAGTAATCGGCTTTCATGGGCATGGTGCCGATATGATCCTCCACCATGGTGCGATATGTTTCGTCAAGATTAGCCAGGACAATATCCAGCACTGTCTTTTCCGGGCACCCGAATTCCCGCAGTCTATTCAGATAGATGAGATAATCCTCTGATTCGATATCGGCCCAGGAGGTGAATCTGGCTTTTGGAATTGGTTGGAGTGCGGATGTCGGAGCATTGGTGGAATCAATCTTCTGGTTTTCTGAGCTGTTCTCCATGGTGGCGGCATCAAGTTTTTTCCGCAATCCGGCAATACCACCGCGGTCTTTCACCAGCTTCAATGCAAAGAAGACCGAAATGCCCAGGATGACAGCCATGGTGCCTGCTATGGCCAGAATTCTGATTTTCATATATCTGCGTTCACTCTTAATCATGAGAATAACTTTTTTCTTTTAAAAGGGAATTCCTGAGTTGTGGACCTCAGGTGGAATGATGCTATTTTGTCGGGATGGAAATGAATTTCCCGGTGGAGTGTCCATTTTGTGGTCAATTGTTTGCGGTGTCGGGCGAGATTGGGATGTCAGATCAGGAAATTGTCACGGACTGCGAAGTCTGTTGCCGTCCTATAAGTGTGCAGGTGAGTGCGGATCCTGGCGATCCTGAAGCTCCCCCGTCCATTCATGTTTCTCCGGGCTGGTAGCGTCGGATCGCCAATTCGGCCAGTATAGGGACAAAAGTGTCCTGTTAAATGACACTGGGAATTTTTGTGGAAATATCCTATCTGCGTAATTGGTTGAAATAGTGGGGCTTACGGATGAGAAATACAGTGCTGTCAAGGTATGAGCCATATCGTGCTTTCAGGTGTCCTCTCAGAAGACGATCAGAAATGTGTCGCCATTGTGGACGGTGGTGACTCATTTCAGGAAAATCAATTACTGACAGGAAACCGATCATGAATACAACATTCGCAGCAGCTTCAAATAACCAAGTCAATCCGACTCCAGCAGGAGGATTCACACAGGTGGAAATTGGCAATGGGGGTGTTGATTCAAACATAGATCCCTTTGTGATGGCCCTTGAGATGGTCGGTTCCCCGGTCTTTCTGTTCTCAGCCCAGGGCGATATTATATTTGCCAATGTTGAGGGCAGCGATTTTGTCGCCGGCTTCACAGGAGATGAGCACTATGAATTCAGTGACGCCGTCCGCCAGTCGATAACCGCTATGGATCCGGACAGCATCGAAGGATTCGGGCAGTTTGGAAATGACCGCCTTCACCTCAAGACTCTGAGCATGGGACACGAACATTTCTTCTCGGTTCAGGTCGAGAAAGGTGCCTTCAGTGTCCAGGATCAGGAGGACCTCGCGTTTCTCGCTTACCACGATGAATTGACCGGTCTCAAGAATTACAGAGGTTACCAGAAAGCTGTCAGTGCTCTCACTGAATCCAGCAACCGTCGTTCCGGCAGAGTCTCACTCATTCTTGTTGATGTGGATAATTTCAAGAAGGTGAATGATACCTGGGGACATATGTTCGGAAACTGGGTGCTTGAGGAAATCGGCCAGTTTCTTGGGAAGGCCATCCGCCGCGGAGATGAGGGCTTCCGGATTGGTGGCGACGAATTCGCCATCCTCAGCTACCACGCCACTGAACAGCAGGCCAAAGCCTGGGCCGCCAGAATTCACAAGGAACTCACTGCACACCTCCACAGCTCAACTGGCAATACCACACTTTCCATCAGCATGGGCTTCGCTCAGATCGATACTTCCGACCTCGATGGAAAACAGATCTTTGAAATGGCGGATGCCACACTCTATAAAGCCAAGGAAAATGGCAAATCCACCATTGTCCTCAACTGAACAAACCAACTGCGAATAACCATTGTCCGGATCAGATCCGGGGTCCGGACAAGTCACCCAATTCCATAAATGACCGGATCGCTGCACTTCATTGCACTTCCATCCATGCCATTGACGGAGAATGAGAGGCTCCGTAAAGTGGTCAGGATATTCAACCAGCACTCATCCCCGGCACTCCACCGGGGATTTTGCTGTGTTTATTGTGTTGGATCTCTCAACCCGGCCAGGCAGGAAGAATCAGGGGGACATAAAGCTTACTGATTCAGTAATTCATCATAGTAGGAGATCAGCTCGCTGGCAGGGTGGTCTTTTTTCAACATGTCAAAGAGGATGGAGGCTTTGTCCATTTGTTCCAGGCTGATAGTATAATCGAGGGCAGTCTCCAGGGCGTATTCGGAATCGCCGCTCCCGTCAATGAAATCTCTGATGGCCGGAGTGGAAATCTGTTCAGGAGCGCTGGCGGCTATCAGATAAGCCAGACAATTGACGGACTCCGGATCCGCTTTAAGGCCGGCCAGAGCGGCTTCCCTGGATTCCTCCAGGCGGCCGAGCCAATAAAGGGCATCGCTTTTGGTTTCAAGGATGTCGGCGTCGGATCCGTACAGCTCAGTATATTCCTGGACTTCTTTCAGGGCTCCGGTGTAGTCATCGGAATATATACGCGCCTGAGCCACCTGGTAATGATAGTAAGGTATATTTTCGTTTTCGGGACAGGATTCCCCGTACGCATTGAGGCGCTTTGGGTTTTTCTGGCGTTGATGAGTGGTGTCATCGGAGTAATATCCTGGAGGCGATTTTGATCATGCCTCCATTGTCACCAGTGTTCCCCCAAATAGAACTGATCATAACCTCCCATGCCTTTAAAAACTAAATTCCTAGACTTAATTTTGTATACCCGTTCTATACACAAGGTTAATATTTTTCGAACTTCTGAAGCCTCATCGCGTCCTATTTTGTCGTGAAATATACCTATAATTGTACCTTTATTGATCGCTGTATAACCAAATCTTTTTATTGCCATAATTTCTTTCAAACAATTGTTTAACATGCGATTCATTCCCCCGAGATAATAATCCGGAAACAAGGCCAAATCGTCTACCGCAATTGGATACACTCTAACTATTTGAACGATACTGCTCAAATCATATTTTCTTAACGTTAGTTCGCCATAATTTTCTACAAAATCCTCTTTGTGTTCAGGGGCATATAAAGCAAGATTATTTGCTTGAAATATAAAATAACCGAACCCCAATAATTCCTTGTTATTTTTATTCACAATTTCAAGGCTCTCACGTCCAGGGGTATCAAAAACTACGTCATAAAAAAGATTGCCGTTATGTGTATTTATATAAATTTTATCGCACGATCTAAAAACATTATTAATTAAATATTTTTTTATATCGAATTTCATAAATTATATGTTTTGAATATACTCTGTGTGATACCGATTAAAATATTCAGAATTCCACCATCCACATGCAAAACATGGAACTACACGGGTCATCGGGCGTCTCATTTGTATCTGTTGGATCTAATCCTGGCTTTAACATTAAATTAATCATATAATAATATTTTTAGGCTTCAACAATATTGGGCTTTATATTGACTAATTATTTTCTGGGGACATGATTGCTGGAAGTGTAAAACCATAAGGATGGATAGGCTCAAAAGGAATGTGTGCGCGTGAGTCTGATATTTCATTCCTCCTGATGCTTGGATAACATGGTTCATAATCTTCATAATCAAAACTGGTTTTGCTTTTTGAATCAGGGCCTGGGCGCTTCAGGTATGGCGGATTTCAGCTATATGCCCAAAGGGCAGGGGGACTGAATCAATAGAGTAATTGCCGGATGGCTTTGATATTTCAATCAAATTATGGCGTGGCCTGAATGCTTTTTGGGGCAATGGAAGCGAATTCATTGGAAGCGGACCAGGCTATGGAATGGGGAAAATGTGTCAGTCTGATTTCCGGCTGAGCTGGTGGAAATTCACTGAGGGCTTCATGGGTGATTCGCTGTCGATTTCAATGGTGGCCAGAGAGATGGGGAGGTTGAATCGTGGTGGGCCGAAGCTGCCGGGATTGAGGAAATGGACGCCGTCCCTGACTGTATGTTCCGGCTGGTGGGTGTGGCCTGAGAGGACAAAATTCAATTTGGCGGCGGTCGGGTCAATATCCAGGTCATTGAGATTATGGACGAGATAGAAGGTGAGGCCGGCAATGTGGGCCAGGTCGGTCGCGGGCAATGAGCGGGCCCAGCCGCCGCGGTCGACATTACCGCAGACACAGGCCGCCAGCTTGTCGGTCTGTTTGAAGAAATTGAGATTCTCCTCGGATCCGAAGTCGCCGGCATGGAGGATAAAATCTGAATTGGCAATGAAAGGTGTCAGTTCGTGGCGGATCAATCCATGGGTGTCGGAAACAACAAGTATCCTGGTCATAGAATTCTCATCCATACAAATGCCTCTGATTATTGGAAAAATAAAACCCGGATGTGGGTGTCCGGGTTTGTGATTTGAATTATTTCCTGCGGAATGGTTGCGGGTCGGTGTCCGGTACTTTGAGACTGGAGCGTAGGTTATATATTTCCCGGGACAAGTCAGCGGTTATGGCATTATATGACGGATCGCCAAAGACGCTCTGCAATTCCTCCGGGTCGCGGATAAGATCAAACAATTCCCATTCATCAATATTATAGTAATGAATCAACTTATATTGACCGGTGGTGATCCCGTAGTGGCGCCGGACGCTGTGAGCCCCCGGGAATTCATAGTAGTGGTAATAGAATGAGGATCGCCAGTTTGCAGGGCGGGACCCTTCGAGGAGTGGTACTATGGAACGCCCCTGCATATCATCGGGAATCTGCACCCCGGCTATATCCAGAAAGGTCTCTGCAAAATCGACATTGGTGATGATGTCGGAGTTGACTGAGCCCGGCTTGATGACACCCGGCCAGCGGATGATGAATGGCATGATGAGTGATTCCTCGTACATCCAGCGTTTATCGTACCAGCCGTGATCGCCGAGATACCATCCCTGGTCGGAGCTGTATATGACCACAGTATTTTCAGCGAGTCCGGATTTATCGAGGTAATCGAGAACGCGTCCAAGGTTGTCATCGACTGAGGCGACGCAGCGCAGGTAGTCTTTGATATATCTTTGGTATTTCCATTTCAGGAGGTCGTCTCCGGTGAGGTTGGCTTCCTCGAAGGCTTTGTTTTTAGGTCCGTATGCGGCATTCCAGAGGTCTTTTTGTGCCTGGGTGAGGTTGCCGGGAGCCCCATTGAGTTTGAGGTCATTTGGGGATAGGTGACGGGCGACGGTCATGGACTGGGTTCTGGCCGGGGAGGCTTTTCCGGCATAGTCATCGCGGAGAGTTGGCGGTTCCGGGATAGTGACATCATCGTACATGGTGAGGTGATCAGGTCCTGGCTGCCAGTTGCGGTGAGGGGCCTTATGCTGGTACATGAGCATGAACGGTTTGGATTTATCCCTGGTTTCATCGAGCCACTCCAGAGCTTTGTCGGTGATGACGTCGGTCGTGTAGCCGGTATTCTGGCGGACGATCGGTTCACCATTTTCGTCCATGGTGCGCATGGGTGGGTTGTAATAGGGACCCTGGCCGATGAGGACATCGTAGTGGTTGAAGCCGGTCGGGACGGTCCGCAGGTGCCATTTGCCAATGACAGCAGTCTGGTATCCGCCCTTCTGGAGGAGTTTGGGAAACGTCTGCTGACTTCCGTCAAAGCTGTTGCCATTCTGGACGAATCCGTTGAGGTGGGAATATTTTCCGGTGAGGATGACGGCGCGGCTGGGGCCGCAGATTGCGTTGCTGACATAGCATCGTTTGAAAAGCATGCCATCGGAGGCAATCCTGTCGATATTGGGGGTTTTATTGATTTTTGAGCCGTAGGCGCTGATAGCGTGAGCGGCATGGTCGTCGGTGAAGACAAACAGAATATTGGGGCGCTCTGCCGAAGCCGGTCCGCATATCAGGACCACCTGAGTGGTGAGAAGGACGGTCACTGCCGCTTTGCGAAGAAATTCTTTGGGTTTTATTCTCATATTTGAAAATGCCTGTGTGGATTGGGTTCCATTCTGGACAATTCCCGCAGCAAGAACAAGGATTGAAGAAATTTTGATATTCGGCGCACATTTGATTAAGTTAGGTCCGGACAAAGGAAATTGAATCTGAGCAAGTTTTGGACGCGACACAGACAAATAATGGCACGGTGCTGATTGTGGATGACACCCCGACCAATCTGGAGGTGCTTCAGGAGGTGCTGGCATCCGCTGAATACGAGGTGCTGGTCGCCATCGATGGCGAGAGCGCCATTGAACAGATCAAATACGCCCGCCCGGACATCATACTCCTGGATGTCATGATGCCCGGACTCAATGGTTTTGAAACCTGCGAAAGGCTCAAAAGCAATCCGGAGACAGCTTCCATACCAGTCATTTTCATGACTGCCCTTTCGGAAACCGCCGACAAGGTCAAAGGCTTTGAAACCGGCGCGGTGGACTATATCACCAAGCCATTCCAACACAGTGAGGTTCTGGCCCGGGTGAAAACCCAGATGACCCTCAGCACGCTTCAGAAAGATCTGGAGGCCCAGGTCCTGCAGCGGACGGCCCAGCTGGAGATGCTGAATGCCAGCTACCGCAAGTTCCTGCCAGAGGAATTTCTCCAGTTACTGAGTAAGAATGATTTCACGGAAATGCGGCTTGGTGACCATGTTCAGGCTGAGATGACAGTCTTTTTTGCGGACATCCATGGGTGGACCACCATGTCCGAAGGCTGGGACGCCAACCGGAATTTCAAGTTTGTGGTGGATTATTTCAGTCTTGTCGGGCCGGTGATCCGCGAGAAAAACGGATTTATCGACCAGTATTATGGAGACGGAATCATGGCATTATTTCCGACGAGTCCGGATGATGCACTGAACGCCGCCATCACCATGCAGAAGGTTCTTCATCAGGAATCATTGAAAGAGAATCCATCGATACCTCCAATACGCGTTGGCTTCGGTATGCATACTGGAGAACTTATGCTCGGGATTGTCGGCGAATCCGAGCGCATGCAGGGAGCGGTGGTTTCGGACAATGTGAATCTGGCCTCCCGGATGGAGGGCCTGACCCGCATCTATGGGGCGCAGGTTATCATCAGCGAAACCACATGGCAGAAAATTGTCACTCCGGCTGGATTCCGCACTCGTTATCTGGATTCGGTGAAAGTCAAAGGCCGTCAGGGACTTGTCAGGGTATTTGAAGTCTATGACGGCGATCCCCCGGAAATCAGAGACCTTAAAGACAGCACCAGTGCGGACTTTGAAGCGGGAATCGAATTGTATAAAAACCGGCAGTTTGCGGAAGCCAGCGTCGCATTCACATCCGTGAACCGGGCAAATCCGGAGGACCGCACCGCAAAAATATACCTCGAGCGGTCGGCTCACAATATGGTCCACGGTGTCCCGGAGGACTGGGATGGCGTCGAGGCCATGACCCGGAAATAAGCCCTGTCTGCTTTGTGGAGACCGACATCACATCGCCACTTGCCCAATGGTCCCAATGGGCGCACTCTTGAATGAGTGACGATATTAACCGGCAGGGGAATGACAATTCAGGACAGGCATTGAAGGGGAGGACAAATGACAAGCATTCAGCACAAATCTCAATCGGGCGGCCATTGGCCATTGATGTCATTTTTCAGATCGAGTCTGCAGCGGCGGCTTGTGGTGATGATATTCTGTATGGCGGTTTTCCCGATACTGTTGAGTTCAGTCATCAACAACTTCTGGTTCCAGCGGACGCTCAAGAAATCCACTGACCGCGAACTGAAATTATCAAATGTGCTCATAGCGCAGCGGATTGAAGCCGAATTGCGACTTATTCAGGAAACGGTCGGACTGACGTTTATCAATCTCGACCCACGCAATCTGACTTCATCGAATCCGCAGGTCACTAATTCCAAGCCCCAGGGAGAAGAAGGGAATTCCTCAATTCTCGACAATGTCATCAAGGTCATTCAGCAGGGACAGAAATACACTGATGAACAGCCGGCCTCATCCATAAGGCAACACCTCAATGACCTCATCCTGAGCAAAACTCTTTACCGCGCTCTGGATTTCGTCGATCCAAATGGCGAGTATATCGAAGGTTACATTCTCGATAATTCCTCCTCTGAAAACTGGATCAAACGTCCGCCTGAAAAAAACATAGACTTTACGACTGATCAGGGATTCAGAGACTTTCAGGATCTTCAGAATCCAGGAACGCGTTCATTCCCGATGACTAGTGGGTTTCCCGGCACGCTGATCAGCGATGTCGATGCGGCCCGTGATATGGACGGGAAAGTCATCACCCCAATTATTCCAGTCATTCACATCTGGGCACGCAACCGGTCGTTTGTGAGGCGAGAGAATTACCGTTCCATGCGCTTGACTTTTGTGCGTATCGAGATAAATGCCCGCGAATTTTTTGAGAAAATACTGAAGAAAAATGAGGTGTCCACCACGACTGAGAATTATGAGGACGTTTTTGTGGGATTGCCTGACGGGGATTATTTCCTGCATCCCGATGCGGACTGTGTATTGTGTTCACGGACCGAACATGGTGGGCTTTCGTGGAAGAATGATTTTCCCGATCTGGTTGAGCGTTTGAGTGCTGCTGAAAGCGATGTCTTTTTTGATTCTGATCTCGGACGGGTTGTTGCGGCCCAGAAGGTGGTGATTGACAAAAATGACCGGGACCGTGAAGTGGTTCTGATCCGGAGTGTTCCGATAAAAGATGTGCTTCTGGCGGTGACCGCCCTGAGGAGACTGACGGTGTTTCTTGTCTTGATAATGCTGCTGATTGTGGTGCCGGCGACCCTGTGGATAACCCGCGGATTCACCCGGCCAATCCGGGCTCTGGTGGCGGCCACTGACAAAATTGCGGAGGGCGACCTGGAAACAGATATCCCCGTGCGTGCCGAGGATGAACTCGGGCAGCTCGCCGACAGCTATGAGAAGATGAAGGCCCGGATCCGCAATATGATCCAGTACCTCAAAGACCGTCAGGCCGTCGCCGAATCCGCCAATAAAGCAAAATCCACCTTTCTCGCCAATATGAGCCACGAGTTGAGAACTCCATTGAATGGAATTCTCGGATATGCTCAGATCCTTAAACAGAACCCTGACCTCACCCCGAAACAATCAGAAGGTGTCGGTGTGATATTGCGGAGCGGCGAGCACCTTCTCAGTCTCATCAATGACATCCTCGATCTTTCCAAAGTGGAGGCGGGACGCATGGAACTGCACCCGGTGAATTTCTCCCTCTATGATCTCCTGGACAATCTGAGCCGGATTATCGAATTGCGTGCGCGACAGAAGAAGATTGCCTTCAAGCTGATCCGGAGCGAGTCGCTTCCCGACGTGGTGCACGGGGATGACAGCCGGTTGAGACAGATTCTAATGAATCTGTTGAGCAATGCGGTCAAGTTCACGGACACCGGCGAGGTGGTGATGATTGCGCGGATGCGGGGCGACAAAGTGCATTTGGAGGTGGCAGATACCGGTCCGGGGATTCCACTGGAACACCTGGAGGCTATCTTCTCCCCCTTCCAGCAGGTGGGACGGGTCGACCGCATGACCGAGGGAACAGGACTGGGCCTGGCCATCAGCCGGAAACTAACCCAGATGCTGGGAGGCGAACTCAAGGTTAAAAGTGAGGTGGGTAAAGGCAGCCGGTTCTACTTTGATATTCACCTGCCTGAAGTCACAGACGCCAACCTGATGCCTCAGACGGACACGACCATGTTCTGGATGGGGACCGCCAGTAAGGATACGGGCAAACTGGAGGCAGCCCGCAATGCCGCCAAAGACCAGCACCTCATCATTGGTTATGAAGGTCCGCGCCTCAAAGTCATGGTCGTCGATGACAAAACTGAGAACCGCAATATTCTCAAGGAATTGCTCACGCCCCTTGGTTTCGAAGTTTCTGAGGCCGACGATGGCGAGGAAGCGGTCAGACTTTTCAACAAAGAGAAACCGGGCCTCGTGCTTATGGATTTGCGCATGCCGCGCTGCGATGGCTATGAGGCCACCCGACGGATCCGGGCTCTGGATGATGGAAAGGAACCCGTCATCATCACGGTTTCCGCCAGTGCATTTGCTTCCAACCGTCAGGATTCACTCGATGCAGGGGCCACAGACTTTATTCCCAAGCCGGTGCGCAGGTCACTTCTCCTGGAAACAATCCATCAGCATTTCGGTATTCAGTGGGTCATGAAACCAGCTGGAAAAGATGCCCCGCAGGATGGTTTCGGCGCTCATTCTGAAGACAATAATCAGTCAGGTTCAGAACCGGCCCGGCTTCCGCATGGTCGGATCTGTTCCAATTGTATTTCCTATATAGACCAGATGTCCGAGCTGGCCAGGAGAGGCAATCTCAAGGCTATCGATACAAAGCTGAATGAGATGGTCGAATCCCTTCCACAGATGAGAAATTTTGAGAGTTCACTCCGCCCTCTGGTCAGGGGATTCAAAATCAAGGAAATCAATCAGATGCTTCAGGAAATCCGGGAAGAACTCCTTGTAAGGGTCGATAATCCTGAAAAGCCTTCATCTGATTCATCGGACGGGAACTGAACGATCTCACATCCTCATTTTTTGATGTGAGTGTTCCGCTTCAGCCGCTCGACTGAAATTGCAGGTGTAAATTGCACAGGGACTTACCTGGGTTTAATGGCCAGGAGTGAGCATTGGATGCGGTCGAGAATTTTCTCGGCGGTGTTGCCTATGACAAAATTTGTGAGACCGGACCGGGTGTGTGTGCCCATGATGGTGAGGTCGATTTTCTCTTTCTGGACGAATTCGGGGATGATGAAAGCGGGATCGCCGTGGAAGAGATGCATGTGATCCTGACCAGTCCTGAGTTTTCCCTGATCAGCCAGGCGGGCGAGGGAATCCTTGAGGTTGTTGCGGTATTCCATTTCCAGGTTGGCGAATTCATCATCGCTCATGCGCGAGTGGAGGAGATTGGATCCGAACATCTCCCAGGCGTGCAGCAGGTGCACGTGACCGGAATGCAGGTGGGCAATTGAGTTGGCCAATTCCAGAATCTCACGGTCCAGGCTCACGTTATGTCCGGCGATGGCATCCGGTGGCAGATCAGTTGATTCCAGATCAACAGCCGCCAGCACATTTTCAAAATGTGGTTTGGATCCCGGTTTGACCAGCCAAACGGCACTGGGACAATTCCGGAGCAGCCGCATGCTGGTGCGGCCGAAGTAGCTGTCGGTGCGGCTGAATTTCCCGCGTGTAGTGCGTACAACAAGATCAAACCCCTGATTTTCGACCCGGTCTATGATACTGCCGGACGTTTTTCCGATGACGACTTCCGTGGTGGCTTTGATGCCTCTGGCGATGGCCTGTCCGGCCACCTTACTGAGCCATTGGCTTTTACGGCCTTTGACTTCCTCATTGGTTTCCTGGGAATGGGCTTTGTGAAGACGGGTCAGCCAGTTCAGATTGGGCATGACATCAAGTATATGGAGTGGAGCTGAAGTATGCTCGGCGAGGTCCATGGCCCAGGCCAGTGCGGGATCCTCTTCAAAACGGTCATCGACCGACACCAGTATCTTTTCGAATTGTTTCATGGCTCGTTTTTCAGATTTTATGGGAGATTTGAATTTTTGCTAACAGATTTTGAGGCAGAGGCAGAGAGTCCGCTCTGCCGGGTGTTGCTGCGCGGATCCGGGTGGTCAAAGGTGAAAGCGGGCACCCAGCGCGTATTGAATTTCCGGATCCAGTCGGTGGGCACTGATTCGGGTGCCTGTTGCGATCCGTAGCGCTGGTAGTCCATGCCATGCCAAGGCAGTGGTTCGACCTGTGCTCCCTGGACCACATGAAAGTCCGCATCTTTGTCCCAGCCGACATTGTAATAAAGAAAGGTTCTGCGATAGCCCGGGGCCACAGGTGGTAATCCAGAGGCGTCGAAAGCCAGTGTCAGTTCGTCTCCCCCATTTAAAAGGGCCAGTCGGTTATCCGTGGAGCAGATGAGTTCCAGGACATCGCCGTACCGGGTGCACCAGCCTTCAGGCGTGTGGGTCCACGATGGTTTCTGACGGACCACGCCGTATTCTGGCGCCTTGGGTTGTGAAGGATTCTGTCGGGACATTTTCGAGAATCCGCGCCAGTGCAGGTCTGCAGACGAGGGGGGGAGTTCCGTTATGGAGATTGAGTCATCTGGAGCGGCCTCCATGAGTGAGATCCGGTCCCAGTGGATTTCAAAGGCGGTGGAGATGCGCAGTCTGGTGGTGCCAGCGGGCAATTTGCCGGTGAGGTTGGCGACAATGGTTTTGGTTTTCCCTGCCGGAGCCCCCAGTTCAATATCCACGGGTATCCAGACATCTTTATTTGGTGAGGTGCTGGCTTCGAGCCGGGGGAATGGGAATGGGAAATCTTTGCGCAGCGAACCGGCGATATTGGCCATGCCGCCTCCGAATTGCAGCCATCCATTCAAAACCAGCATCGGATTCCTGGCGTCAGCCAGACCCTGGAAAGCAATGTCCACGTGCCAGGGTTCCGCAAGACCACGGTATTGGGGACTGCGCAGTTTCACCGGTGATACCATGATACCATCGGTTTCAGATGCCGCGTCCATCACGTCTGTGCCATCAGATCGAATGGCCGACGTCATTGCATGCCTGTGCCGCGCGGGAACCAGACCCGGTGCCGGAGGCGGACCGGAAACCAGTTTGGTGGACGGATATACCTCCACATCATCCGGGTGGTCGACAACAACTAGCCTGGCTTCATCGAGATACAGAACCTCGCGGAGTTCCTCGGTGACCTGAAGCCGGAAATGATCTCCATCGGCAGGAAAATCACCCTCGCCACCGAGAAGCACATATTCGAAGGGATCGCCAGGGATCAGGAAATCCCGGGCGGCAGGCAGTCCGAGCGGGGCTGCCCCAAGGAGGTCCGTCACAAATTCAAATTCCTCACCATTCCAGGCGTACAGATATGGACACGATCCCGTGGCAATCCTCAGCTCGGTCACCACAAACGTGGTGGTGGGTTCAAATTCAATATCCAGCTCACCATCGGAGGCATCCGACCATCGTATTGAAAGGGAGTCGATCCGGTCGTGACGTCCCATACCGATCTCAATGGGCAGGCTTTGGACGGTGTGGAGCGTGCGCCAGTTCCCGGAGGTGAGTTCAATCTGGATTCCCAGGCCGCTCCGGTTTGACCGGGTTCCATCGAGGCGCATTTTCAGCAGTCTGTTGGCGTTGCCCCCTGTATTGTCGAGGATGCGTATTCCCTGATCAAAGGTATCGACGACGAGGTCGGAGTCGCCGTCATTGTCCAAGTCGGCTGAATGCACCGCTCTGATATTTCCGTGGGGCCAGTTGAATATCTTCAGTTTCCCTGAGACATCGACAAATCCTTCAGGGCCAGTATTTCTGAAGATGTGGAGGGATTTTCCGAAGACAGCGAGGTCTTTCCATCCGTCGTTGTCAAAGTCGATGACGGTCATGCCGGTGAGATCACCGGTGGCGGATTGCAGAGTGAGAGTGCGGGATTCGACGCCTGCCTGAAGGATAATCCGGCAGCCATCAGGCCCCAGAGCCGCCAGATCCGGCCGCAGGTCATTATCAAAATCAGCGGTTGCCACCAGATGGGCTTCAGGAAAATCCACATTGCCGGAAAGGGGTTTGAAACCAGCTCCCCTTTCGCGCAGCAGGACCTGGACGGGCTGATTGGTGGCGGCGACAATCAGGTCGAGCATATCGTCCTGATTCCAGTCCTCGATGACCAGGTCGGCGAGTCCTTCAATCTGTGCGGGCACACTCGAAGTGGCAGTCACGTCGAAGAAATAAAAGTTTCCGATATTCTCGAGTGTCACGAGATTGGTGCTGGCTGAATTCGGGTCGTCGGCTGGTGGGAGAACCAGCAGGTCGATATGACCCGTGTAGTCTATGTCGGCGAACCACGCTTTCCGGGCGCGTGTGGCTGCCAGATTGGCAAAGGTGCTCTGTTCCAGGAAGACGCCGTTGGTCATCATGTTGAAGGCATATGTTCCCGTTTGGCCCAGGGCGATAATGTCTTCAAAACCGCTGTTCTGAATATCTCCTGTGAGAATTTCCCGGATGGTGTCGCCTTCTCTCAGCGGGTGGGACTTTTCGCCGGGCACCAGCTGACTGCCATTATTGACGAGCATGCGGAATTCCCTGCCACCATCAATGGCCCACACCGAGTTGGTGCCGGTGTGATTGAAATCGACAATGGCGAGAGGTCCGGAGAATTGGCTGCCAGCTTCCCCGAGCATGCTTTCGGTGGTGTCAATGAATGTCACAGGGATACCATCGGGGTTGGGGGATTCCAGGACAAACGGGAGGTAAATATCTGTATGGCGGCATGTTTCAAGGTCGCGTTCAGGGGTCTGGGTGGTGCCCCGGATGGCGACCTGCTGCTGGTGCATGTCCATGGCTTCGGTGGCTTCGTCAGTTCTTTCCGCCCGGATAAGTGCCTGTCCGAGATTGTACCATACGGCGGGATGATTCTCGTCGTAGGTGGAGAGGTCGTAGAGTTTTTCGATGGCGGCATCCCATTGTTCGAGAGCCATGTGAGCGCGGGCAATCTGGAATGTGAGGTTGTTCAGTCTGGCGAAATCGCTGCTGTTTGGTTCGAGGAGTTCAGAGGTCTGAAGCGACTTGAGAGCCTCCTCATGGCGTCCGGCTTTCATGTGGATCAACCCGGTCAGGTAATGGGCGGCGGCTGATTCCCGGTCCATCTCCAATATGTTGGCGAGAAGGGTCCCGGCTTCCTCATCCTGGCCGGCGGCTATGTGGGCATTGGCCACATTCAGCTGCAGATTCACGTCCGTTGGTGAAAGCGCGGCGGCTTCACGGAAGAGAGTGGCAGCACCTTCCGCATCGCCATTCTGGTAGAGGTTCTTTCCTCGTGAGACAATGGAACTGATTTTTTCAGGGATCGACTGGCTGCCGGTTGCCGGGTCATCCTTGCCTGGTGTGCAGGCGCTTATGAACAGCGACATCAGAATCCCGAGACAGATAAGCACACTGGGCCCGGTCAGCCAGTTCGTGAACCGGTTTATTGTCTGCCCTGATTTCAGGTCATAATCTGGTGCACATGGAAAGTTCATGGGAAAATCTGATCACATAGAGCCATGGATGCAAGACGGAATGATTCTGGCATGGATTCGGATGAGAATCGAACCGGAATGAGCCCCATATACTGGCGGAATTTCATCGCAAATTGATCCCGAATGGGCTAGATCGGATGTGATGGCAAGTGATCGTGGTCAGATGGTCCCGGCTTTCGGGGAAGGGGATGTCAATACCAGCTCCCTCAGAGCCCAGTGGCAGAATCAGAACCTGTCCCAGGAAAGCAGGCAACTCCTCGACAGGGACGCGGGCGTCTTTCTGCACCAGTCCGTCTCAACGCCCTGCCTGTCCACTGTTCGCAGAGTCCACGGCATTTATCTGGAGGATCACAGTGGGAATACCTACATGGATTTTCACGGCAATAATGTCCACCATATCGGGTACCAGAACGCCCGGCTGATCCAGGCTGTCAAGGACCAGCTGGACCAGCTCAGCTTCGCTCCCCGACGCTTCACCTGCGAACCCGCCGTTGAATTTGCCGAGAAGCTCACATCCCTGACCCCGGGAAATCTCAATAAGCTTCTTCTCGCACCCTCCGGCAATGATGCCCTGGAGATGGCCCTGGCTTATGCGCGGGCGGCGACGGGGCGGCATAAAACCATCTCCTTCTGGGACGCATACCATGGAGCTGGATTTGGAGCACGCAGTGTTGGAGGAGAAGCCATGTTCCGGAGTGGTCCAATCGGTCCATTGCTTCCTGGGGCCCAACATGTGCCGCCATTCGGGGATTACAGAAATGCGTGGAATGTTCGCGAGGGTAGTGGTGATTTGTGTGCGGCCACTATCCGGTACACTCTGGAGAAAGAACAGGATGTCGCCGCTGTCATAGCCGAACCCACCCGGGCCGTTCCCTATATCCCACCACCCGGTTTCTGGAAAAAGGTGCGCCAGGCCTGCGATGAATTTGGCGCCCTGCTCATTTTTGATGAAATCCCGACCGGCCTCGGAAAGACCGGACGGTTTTTCTCCTGCGAATGGGAGGATGTTGTTCCGGATATTCTGGTTCTGGGGAAAAGTCTGGGTGGTGGCTTATTTCCCGTCGCAGCCATGGTTGCCGATGAACGCCTCGATATCCTGGGGGATTACGCATACGGGCACTACACACACGAGAAAAACCCGGTGCTCTGCCGCACCGCCCTGGAAACCATCTCCATCATCCTGGACGAAAAACTGGTTCAGAATGCCCTCCATGTCGGAAATGTGGCTCTCGACCGGCTCCGCGCCATGCAGGACCGCTTTGAGGAAATTGGCGATGTGCGGGGTCGTGGCTGCCTGTTTGGTGCGGAGCTCGTGACCTGCCGTGAATCCCGCAATCCTCACCCCACTCTCGCAGACCGAATGCTCTACGAATGTCTTTCCCGTGGTCTCAGCTTCAAAACCACAATGGGCAATGTCCTGACCTTTACCCCTTCGCTCATCACTTCTGAAGCGGAAATGAACCAGGCTATGGACATAGTCGAGGCGGCTTTTGAGGCGGCTCTCGGGTGAAGCCAGTGCCCCTGGTCCCCATCTCAGACACACTCATTCTCCTCTCTGTCAAGTTCTCCTGAAAGGAATGTCCGCCCGGGTGGTATCCTCCTGTGGGACCGCTCCCTGCGGGGATGCACTCACCGGATGAAGTTATAGTTTTAGTCATAGTGCCGATTCCAGTGGTCGGGTTATAAATATTTCATGTGTCTGTATCTGATACATTTCTGTCACAAATGTGGACATATCTGACGCCGGCCTTCCGATTATCATCTAAAATAAAGCTATATAGATTCCGACTGCCTGCAACTGTCTGATTTGTCGGACGGGGCTGTCCTGAAAAATGTTTATTCACATATATATTTAAGAATAAACATAAAAAATGCTCATCACCCATAAATGTACTTGATTGGTCTGAATCTATATGATTTAGCTTATACCCGTAAGGGGTTTGTCCTATGAAAAAACTGAATCTACTTCTATTCCTTCTGGCGGGCGTCATGTTTGCCCGATCCTCACACTCACAAATATCTGACTTTTCCGCGGGCCATCTGCCGGGTTCAATGGATATACAGATATCATTTTATTTCGATAATGACGGCAGTCAGCTGGGTGTTCCGGCGTTTTCTATATCCACAGACGGTGGGTTGAATTACCGCGATGTGGTCAAGACATTTGACTCCACAGCTTCACCTGCTGGTGGCATTGTTTCAGGTGTCAACAGATATATATGGAAGGCGGGTGTCGACCTGCCTGGTGTCTATGTTGATCCGGCATTTCTGCGGATGTCATTGACCGTCACGCGTGACAATGCGGCGGCGGTATTATTTCAGAATGAGACTGTCCCTTCGGTTCAGGTTGTGAAACCACTGCCAGCCTTTGAGGTGGTCAAATTCATTGCGGGCGAGGCCAAGGGATATTTTGCCTCCTCATCGGAGATTGTCATTCAACCCGGAACATATACGGGAAAATCTCTTGAGGACCTGCTGAGGCAGCTCGATCCGAATGTCTGGCGTCCGGCACCCAAAGAGGACGAGGACACAGTACCCGACCGCCCGGGTGAATTTCAGGATGGTAAGCCAGTTCCCCCCACTGACCGTGATAATCTCAAGTTTGAGGGAGACGAAATTGTATATTCAAATTTCCCGGAAGTTGGTAAAGGCGAGCCAATTGACTCGACAGAATTTCCGCGCGATATCAAGGAAATCACGGATACAGGAGAACCACAGAAGCCTGGTGAAAATCAGGTGGAAGGCACAACGCTGGTGGTTCGGTTCTCACTCTTCCAGGACAGAGTGACCTATGTTGGGTCGCGGCGTTTCAATGGCCCGGCAAGTCCCGGTTTCTTTCCTGTCATCAATACCGGTGAACCGGCTGAGCCAGGCACAAGCCTGCTTGATGAACAGGGCACAGTCTGGGAACGAGGTGATTATATTATCGGTTTCTATAATGCCAATGGACTCTATGATATTTCAATCGTTGAGAAGCCGCTTGAGGAAATTGCTCACGACGAAAAGGGTGAACACCGGATTGGCCGCAGTGATCGGGGCACATTCGGAGCGGACGTCAATCTGCCATCTGATTTAAGACAGGTGGTTGTCTGGAAGGCTGAGGTTTCGAATGACCGTCTTCCATTGGGAGCGCTCCGTCAGCTGGAAACCTATACAAAGACCTTCCTCTCCCAGAAGCTGGTTCTGACGGCGGATGATATATTCAAATTTGACGAGACACCACGGCCTCAGGCACCAACCAATAATCCACCATTGGAGAAAATATGGAATTCCGGTCATAAGAGTGGCAAGTACAATGTAGTCATCACCGGTGACGGATTTGCCAACAATGCCACAGATAATCAGAAAATGCAGGACTGGCTCGAAGACCACCTTTTCAATGGCCTGATAGCAGCCGACATCCAGCCGTCGTATATGAATGCGGTGAACTTCTATTTTCTGGATGCCAAATCATCACAGTCGGGAATCACCCAAAGCCGCCGGATCACTATAGACAAGGATGATATTGGCGATTACACCGGGCGCGATGATTATCTCAAACACAAGTCGGCCAATGATGATGAGTTTTTTGTATGGCTCGTTGACGGTTCCCGGCGCAATACCGCGTGGGATCTGGCTTCGGCTGACTGGGAAGCCTGCTGGCGAATTCCTATGGAGGGCTTTGGTGGTCTCACATCCACTGTCATCAACAAGTTTGGCGGCAAGCCCGATGAAATCTGGGTGGTTACCAATGATGGAGCCGGCGGCTGTGCCTCATCCCACGATGGCATCCGAATCCTCACCGTTGATGAAAGCCGCCCCACATCCACGCTCCTGCACGAATGGGGCCACACTTTTGGCCGTCTCTCGGATGAATACACCAGAAACAAACCCTACGACGGTGGAGCTGACGGGAAAATCAACCTGTTTGAAGTCTCGGCCTGGAATGGCACACGGGCCGGCCTCAAAAGCAACTGGAAAAAATGGATTCCTGGCTGGAGGCCTCTCCCGACAACATCGGGTAATGTGGCTGTTCACGATACAGACGTCGGACTTTTCCTTGGTGGTTATTACGCCACAAACGGGGTCTACCGCCCGGTCTTCAATGGGCGGATGGATTCCAACTCACCACTGAATTCACCGGTTGGAAATACCGCCATCCGCGAAAAAGCATACGGATACCGGGAGCAGAACTTCCGTGAGAACTTCCTCGTCGACGCCAATAACGACGGACTCACCGATCTTATAGTCCAGGATGACCGCCAGATAGGACTCTACCTGAGTGCCGACAGAAATGTTGGTCCCAATGATCCGGTGACCGGCCAGCCACCACGCAGTGTGACTGGAGTTCTGGAGCCGACCTGGTTTGCCACAGACATTCTGCGTTCCAATGGCCGTTCGTGGGAATTCCGCAAAGATGACAATATTGCCACCGGTGATTTCACTGGCGATGGAAATCACGACATCATAGTGCAGAACGGGAAATCCTGGAATCAGCCTTACATTGGCCTTCTGCGATCCACCGGCAATGCCTTTGAGGTGGTCCGCCGGTATGACGGCAACCTGAATGGATGGCAGATGCGGAGCGATGATCGTGTCCAGCTGGCCGACTTCGATGGTGACGGGCGCATGGAAATGACCATCTTCAACGGCACCAACTGGTCCATGCCATACCTCGGCATTTACCGCATCAATAACAATAACCAGCTGGTATTCATGAACCGCTTCGACAAAAACCTTCCGGGCTGGGAAATGGGACGCAATGAAAAATTCCATTTCTGCGATGTCAATGGCGACGGCAGGGATGACATCGTCGCCATGAACCAAACCAACTGGAATAAAGTTCATATCCATGTCTATGTCTCACTCGGCAATGGGAATTTCTCACTCAGAGACAGATATTATGGACAGATCAGCAACGGCATCACCTGGAATATCAACCGCAAGGACAAATACTTCTTCGGTGACTGGGATGGCGATGAAATATGCGACTTTGCCATCTTCAATGGCAAAACATTCAGCACCGAATTCCTCGGACTCTTCCGCTTCAATGGCGAAGGCAAAATGTCCGGCTTCCGCCTCCATTCAGACGCGGTTCCCGGGTGGAACTTCCAGGCCAATGATGTCATCAAACCATTCAATAAAAATGGAGACAATATAACCGATATGGTGGTGTTCAACCCATTCGACTGGGGGGATCGTGAGTATCTTGGAATCCTCAGCAATGACGGCAAAGGCTCCCTCTCAGGACGCTGGCAGGAAGGCTGGGTTGGCGGCTGGAACCTCGGGACCGTCGACAGCTTCAAAGTTGTCGACTTCCGTGGAAACGGCAAATGGGATGACCTCTTCATCTTCAACAAGAACTGGTTTGGTATGCTTCGCGGGAGAAAAACCCACTTCTCACTCGAAGCTATATACTACCGCTGGATCCAGAATCAGCGATACCACCAGAACAGCCTCTATTGACATTCAACCCTCACGGATTTTCATCTCATGAAATTCTGTATAAACAATCATATAAAAAGAAGGGAGATGTCATGAAATTGTCTCATTCAATCAGAAGGTCTGAAAATAAATGGAAGTTCGTATACCTACTGGCGGTATGCACATTCCTGGCTGCCTTCCATCAACAGGTTGACGCCCAGTCGGCTATCCGTTCCGAACGGATTCTCATCACCTCGGTCCAGCTTGATACAACCATCGATACCGACAAGGATGGACTTTCGGATGGTGAGGAATCATTCCATTTCGGCACATCTATTCTGCTGGCTGATTCCGATCAGGACGGGGAGAGCGATTTCGCCGAGATTCTCAAGGGGGACAATCCGTTGAGTCTACTCATTCCGACAGTCAACCGTGTTCTCCATCTGGTGGCCGCTCTCAAAGTGGATACGACACCGGATTTTGACAAGGATGGACTGAGTGACGGAGTGGAATCCGAGCTGACCGGGACTCATCCACTCATACCGGATACAGACTTTGACGGAGTCTACGATCTGGATGAAATCCTGGGGCAGGGGAATGGCAATCCATTCCGGTTTCCGGTGAGGTTGGTCACGGCTCAGCGAGTGGTGCAGTCAGGTGGGTTTCTCCTCGATACCACACCTGATACCGACCAGGATGGTCTCACGGACGGATACGAACAGAATGTCTCCATGACCGACTTCCGTCTCAAGGACACCGACAAGGATAATATCGATGATGGACTCGAAGTCATCATGGGCACCAACCCTCTGGATATTATCATCATCGATCCGCCATCATCGCTGGTCTTCGGCATTCAGGAGGTTTCAGATGACGCCATCATCCTGTTTTTCACCGGGACCGGCAATCCCGTCATTCAGCTGTATGGCTCGCAGGACCTGAAAACCTGGGATCTTATTGATACACTGGTTGTCGAAGGGGATGATTCCTTCTATTCCGACCAGATTAGAATTCCATTGGATGCCGATGCTGAATTCTTCCGGGCAGTCATTGCTGAATAGTATACATATACATTCCGCATTGATGGGTAATCCCATCTCTCCAGACGGCATCAAAAACGTCATTACACCGGGCTTAGGCCCGGTTTTTTTAATATCATTATTTCAATATTATTCAGCCTGATCATCCGGGGAATATCCGGATTGGATCAAAGTGAAATGCCTGATCAGTGAGATTGTGTCTATATGGAAGTAAAAGCCGTTATATTTTCGATGGGTTCTCTCGCTTTCAGGCACCATTCGTAATTCGAGCTTTTCATATTCGACCGGGAGTGCGTAGATACCTATTGGCTCAGGGGATTCGGGATCCGTGTGGATGACAATTTTTTCGCCTTTTCTGATTATAGCCTCTCCGCATCCTGTGAAGGGTGTTTTCCAGGCAGTCATAAAATGGATGCTGAAATCTTCAAGGCATTCATAAACATCGCTTTTCCGGGGGTATCGCACATCATCAGGTATCAGGCTTTTTTCATATTCCCGGGCCCAGGAGATCTCCGGGTTTCCAACAGACTTTCTTTTTCCAGCTTTCAACTCATTCATCAGATCATCTGTTGTCTGCTTCCAATCCTCTGGCCTGGGCGGAATTATTATTTCTATATTTTTTCTCTCTGGTCTGGAGAATATGCTGCGCAGAAATTTCATGCTGAAAAAGAAAAATTTCCATGTGGTGGTTCTCTGATTGGCTATCCGCCAAGTGGAGCTAGTACAGACCAGAAATATTCGCCATATATTTTTATATTTTCGGCCATCGTTGTAGCCGGGATCATGGATAGTTCGAATGCTTTTCCCAATGGGCCCGATCCATTCAATGCGGGAAAAAGGGCAACCAATACCAGTATAAGCCAGGGAATTATCAGCAGATAAATTACTGGTATCGCCAGGATGATGCCAACCCGCTTCCAATTCAGTATTCTGTCCGTCCAAATCGAAATGGTATTGGAATTGGAATTGGAATTGGGGCGCTGGGGACTAATATTCATCTGCAGGCCTGGACTTATCTACTGATTTCAGGGGAGAATACTATGTGTTGGCGTGGTAATAAACCATCGCGGTGGAAATTGCCTTTTCCCAGAAGCTTCAAAATGCGTTGGTATTGATGGTTGATGAATAGTTCTGATTTTGTGCGGTTCTGGCGTTGCCATGCGACTGGCAGGCGCCATGGACAGTTTGTGCCCGGGGGGACGGGGATGGTGAATTCGAGAGAATCTCCATACTCGAGATAGCCCAACCCCGACTGACTTCTTTGATAGGCATCCAGCCATCCGGATTTTGTCATAACCTGGGGGGCACGTTTTGCGCAAACCACCAGATTTTGAGAATTATTAGTGACATAAAGAATGGCCATTGGTCCAAGAGCCGGGCTGTTGGTCATGCCTATGAGTCTGACCTGCACATCATCAGGAGAATCCGCCCGGCTGATACTCAGGAATATTATCACAACAGACATGAGGATCCCTGTTATTGATGGTATCAGAATTAAAATGAGTCTTCTGCCTGATAAATGTGCCTTTTTTATGCATTGTATTATTCTCACTGAGTCATAATGAAATGGATGATGTCGGCGAGGTCCTGTTGTGAGAGGCTTTGTTCAAACCCTTCCGGCATCAGCGAGAGGCCTGTCGGTGTGAGAGAGGTCACTTGTCCGGCCTCAACCACAGCCTTCTGCCCTCCAGCGAGGAGAAGTTCAACAGTCTCATCAGACTTCTGTATCAGCAGCCCCCGCTGCAGATTCCCATCAATTGACTCCAGATCCCAGGCAATCGCATTCGGGGCTACCTCTCTATTGGGATCGAGTATATGGATGACCAGTTTTTCGGCACCCATGGATTTCATGGACGTGAGATCAGGGCCCACGGCGGCTCCCTCATTTCCATGCCTGTGACAGATGGCGCACTGGTTCCGGTACTGGGTCAATCCTGAATCGCGGTCCGGGGTTAGTCTGAGGCTGTCAATCATGCTGTCGATGACTGATTGCCGGTCTGAGTCGGGGGTGCCGCCAAACACTTTCAGCGCCAGGGCGGCCAGTTCACTGTCCTTGCTGGTCCGCCATTGATTCACATTGGAAGCGGGGATTTCAGTGGTTGCCGGGTGGCCGGGCCGGGCGGCAATTTTCCGGAGGAGCGGTTTGACAAATCCACTGCTGCAGATGGTTCTCACGGCTGCAGCGCGGGTTCCGGCATCGGTTTCATCCAGTATATCCGTCAGTTTCGCGATCACTTTCTCCCCCGGACGGAGCGGGATGGCTGCAATAAGTTTATTCAGCAGACCTCTGCTCTGGGGCCACTCCGACATACATGAATCCAGCAATCCAACAACGCGTGCGGACTCGGGTTGTCTGACCAGAAATTCGATCATGGCGTCAGGTGCGGACTGACTGTATCCGGACTGGCTCAATTGTCCGGCGATTGATTGAGTGATCGCTCTGATCCGGGTTCGGGTGGAATCATCCCAGGAGGGCAATGATTCCGGGCTTTGCTGGTGGTGGCGGATGATTCCATTGAGAAACTGGATATGTGGAAGGTTCTCTGTTGGATGATCGCGTTTCAGATCAAACCATTCGCCGATTGATGTTCCTGATCCTGATTCCCGGGCGACAATTTCGCCAAGCTGTGTTAGAAGCCGTGCCATGGGCACCGAGTCCGGAATGCGGTCTGCATGCTTCAGAATCTGGCGTGCAGTCGGGTGGCTTATTCCCTTGATGGCAAATCCACTCAGGTGACCGAGGGCGGGGTATTCCCTCAGAACATTTGCAGCTATCCGGATTCTCAGATCATCATCAGTCCATTGAGAGCCCAGGAGAATCTGGGGGGCAATAATCTGCGGGACACTCCGGCCAGTCGATTCAAAATGCCGGTAGACATCGCCGATAATGCGCCCCCTGGTTTCCCGGCTCAAATGACTTCCGGGTGAGGTGAACTGGTCGAGCAGAGTGAATAGAGCCCTTTCAAAATCCGGGTGCGTTCCATTCATGGCGGTTTCGACTGCATCGCGAATTTCTGATTCCTCCAGAGCTGTGATTCCATGTCGGGCCATGATTGCATGCACCAGAAAGTGCGGGTTATGGGCCGCTTCACCCCCAATCGGGGAGACGAATCCATTCAGAAGATCCGAGAATCGGCGACTTTTGGATTTGTGGATGACTCTGGCTGCCATTTCCCGATGCCAGGCATTGGGATGCCCCAGGTGGCGCACGACGTCTTCGGGATTCATGGCGGTAAAATCGGTGGATTCGCCTCCGGATTTCTGATGGTGAGCTGGTTGGATCCGGTAGATGCGTCCTCGGTCATTGCCACTGTTGAGATCGAGAAATTGTTTGATGCCCTGAGGCAGGGACCACGGGTGTTCAATGACCTCGCGGTACATATCGGCGACGTAGAGACAGCCATCCGGGCCATTCTCAAACTGCACCGGTCGGAACCAGTTGTCGCTGGAGGCGGCAAATTCGCGTCCGGTGTCATTGAGTGACCGGCGGGCCTGGGGCAATCCTTTCTTCCAGGACAAGACTTTGCGGTGAATCAGGTTGCTGCCGGCATCGCCGATGAATGCATTTCCGCGCAGTTCATCCGGAAAAGCGTCACCCCGATAGATGGTGATCCCTGTGGCGGCGGTGAAGTATCCGGAGACGCGTCCGCCTCCCTCGACTGGTCCACCGACCGTGCCGGCAATGCGCCATCGGGTGCGCACAATGCGCCATGGTTCATCCGGGCTGCGGCGGAAAACCTCGGCGGATGGTCCATCGACAGCAATACTCATTCTGGCGGGAATGTCGTGCCAGCTGTGGAGGAATGTCTGGATGTGGTCGCTGTTCGAGCAGGTGAATTTTCGCCCCCAGTCATCAAAGCTCATGCCGTGCTGGGCGGTGACACCTTCACGTCTGAGATCTAGCAGAACAGGATCAAATGAAAAGTCCCGTCCCCTGAGATCCACGGTGGGGGCACCCGGTTGGCCTGGATGGGATATACGCCCGCCATTGCCGGCGGTGGCTCCGTGGATACGGTTGTCCAGTCCCCACCGGAAGCTGTTGAGCATCGCCTGGACATTGAGGCGGCTGACACTGGTGCCAAAGCCGGTGAAGACAATTTTTTTCTCATCGGCCCGGCCGTCGCCATCGTGGTCCTTCATCCAGACAATGTCCGGGGACGCTCCGATAAAAACGCCTCCATCCCAGCAGATGATAGCTGTTGGCCATTGGAGGTCATCCGCAAATACCTGACTCGTTTCAAAAAATCCGTCACCGTTTTTGTCCCGGAGGAGCCGGATGGTTCCGAGGTTTTCATCCCTTCTCTCCGAGTACCCGCGCATTTCCACAACATACAAATCACCTGATTCATTGAAAGCCATGGCGACAGGATCGGCGACACCGGGTTCGGTCGCGGCCGGCACCACAGTGAAGCCGGGCTCCACATCCAGAGCGGCCACTGATTCAGCGGGCGTCAGGGCTGGGAGGCGCGGCAACTCATTTGAATCCGCTTCCGGATCATCCTGGGCGCATCCCATGGAGGCCGACAGGAGGCAGCATACCAAGGCCATGATCCCACAGAGGCTTCTGTGCCCGATTGGCTTCCTGAATCGTATTTTGAGCATGCCTGCACCATACATCAGTCAGGTGGGAAATTTAACACTCATTTTTTGGCTCTGACTGAAGGGATTGGATGGTGTATGGTTGGCTCATGAATCCGATGCAGACCCGACGACGCTTTCTGGGAACCTGTGCTCTGGGCTGTCTGTCCGCGCCGGCCATTGCCGCTCAGCCCGCAGCGGAGGTGGCTGATGAGATTCCACTGGAGCCGGTTATCGATATTCACCAGCACACCTGGTATCTGGGGCGCACGGATGATGAGCTGATCCGTCACCAGAAAATCATGGGAGTCACGCGGACGATCCTGCTTCCGGCCGGGCGGTCTGTTGTCCGGGACTCCGTCCATGAAGGTCGCTCCAATGGTCTGGATGCCACGGTTTTGGGAAACCGCGAAGCCTATGAACTCACTGCCAGGCACCCGGACAAATTCGTATTTTTTGCCAATGAGATTCCCGATCTTCCAGATACGCGGCGGGTTCTGGAATACTGGCTCCGCCGGGGCGCCCGTGGCATAGGTGAGCAGAAATTCAATGTGCCGGTCGATTCATCCGCCATGCGATTGATATACAATCTGGCGCGCGAATTCGATGTGCCGGTTCTCATGCATTTCCAGGATGGGATGTATAATCACGATCTCCTGAGATTCCATAAAATACTCGATGAATACGCGGATGTGAATTTCATTGGTCATGCCCAGACATGGTGGGGCAATATTGACCGGAATCACGACCAGAAGGTGATGTATCCACCCGGGCCGGTCACTGCCGGTGGAGTGACGGACCAGCTCCTCTCCAATCATGGCAATATGTATGGCGACCACTCAGCCGGCTCCGGGCTCAATGCACTGATCCGGGACGGGGATCACGCCCGGGGCTTTCTCGAAAGACACCAGGACCAGCTGCTCTTTGGCAGTGATTGTCCCGACAAACTGGGCGTCGGCCCAGGATGCAAAGGCGCGCAGATTCTCAAAGCCATCCGGGAATTTTCACCGACTCCGGAAGTCACCCGAAAAATCCTGTCCGGCAATGCCAGCCGGCTCTTCGGGATAGCCTCCTGATCAGGCAGAAAAAAGTGTGGGGCATTCCCTGTCCAGAAGCCGGGCTTTCCATTCAAGTCCGGCGGAAAATCCTCCCAGTCGTCCATTTGTCGGAAGCACCCGATGGCAGGGGATGATTAATGGGATTGGATTCCTGCCACAGGCATTTCCCACCGCTCTGGAGGCTCCCGGCCGTCCGCATTTCACCGCAATATCCCCGTAGGTCATTGCTTCCCCGAATGGAATTCCGCAGAGGATATTCCAGACCTCCCGCTGGAAATCGGTGCCCTTCCTGAGATCCATGGGAACACGGCAGTGACTGTCATCGCTTCCCGAGAGCACCGACTCAATCCATTGTCCCGCTTTGTATGCCCATTCGGATTGGAATCCCGGGAAGGCGGCCTCAGCCGATGCCAGGTTGCACCTCCGGCCGGATTGAACTTTCTCCTCCGCCTTTGGGGAACCGGGAAAGTAAAGTTCAGTGAGTCCGGTTCCTGAGAATACTGTGGTCCAGATACCGAATTCGGCCTGGTGCCTGCACAGGATCAGATTCTCACGGGGAAGGATGATTTCCTGGATCGGGTTTCGGGCGGGGGCGGGCATAAATTATTTCCTGATCATGAGATAGACGATACTGACGAGGAGGGCAATGGCTATGCCCATCACAATTTTACGGTTCCGGACCACGCCCTTTTCGTATTGGAGTTTTTTCATACCCTCCAGATTTCCTGCGGCCAGATATTTGAGGAACCGGCTGTCCTCGTCGGTGGGGGCATTGGGGTCTTCCCGGCCTTCGCGGGCAAGCCTGCTGACTGTCTGGGACCACTCGTCCCTGGGTTTCATGGGCCTTTCGGAAGTGTGCGAATGTCTTTCTTCAGCCTCGGCCTGTTGTTCTCGGGCGACCTCTTCAGCCGCGGTATTGAGGCGGTTGCTCTCCACGAGCCGGTATTTCTTCACATCCTCCGGATTGGAGAAAAGTTTTTTGCGCTTTTTGAGTTGAGTGATGGGGTCATTGAATGGGTTGGGGATTGGCTCCGGATCCTCACCTTTCTCGACCTTTTTCTTCGCTTTCTCGAGTTGTCTGATCTGCTTTTCGACAGCGGCAATCTGGGATTTCAGATTCTTTTCCTGCTTGGCAAGCGGGTCATTCCTACTGTCTGAAAACCAGGGCATCGCTGAGAAATGTGTGAATGGGGCCGGTCAGTTGAATATCAGAAATAATATTCCGACAATGAGAATGGCCAGAGCCAGCGGCCAGGTCAGAGCCACGCCCAATTTGCAGAGGTATTTGAGATTATGGCTGTTCAGGGGCAGCCGCTCCAATGGGGTCCCGTCCACCGACTCGGGCAGAATGACCTCCTCTGGACCCGTCAGTGCCGACCGCAGGATCTTAGGGTATTTTGTGAGCTGCCGGTTCCATTCCATGCGTGCGTTTTCCAGTTCGCGCAGCCCTTCGGTGAGCTGGTTGTCAAACTCCTTGGGTGACCAGTCGCTGGGTTGAAGGTCTGTTATGATGGAAAGCCGCTCTTTGAGTTCGGAGATATTGCGATCGAGGACCTTGAGTTCCTGTTCCCTGTGCTTGTGGTTTTCCTCGAGAATTTCGACTCCACGTGTGATTTTAATCATGAGTTCCTGACGGCCCTGGCGGAATTCCAGATTGCGGCGCCGGGATTCTTCAACCACCAGGGTTTTTTTCTCGAGTTTATCTTTTTCGGACTGGAGTTCATCGATGCGTTTTTTATAAACATCGACCTCCTCCTGCTGGCGGTTCGGGTCGCGCGGATCAAATCCGCCGGCCTGTTGTCCGGATTTCCGTGCGGCACCGCGCTCGGCGGCACTTTCCGGTTGCTCGAGATCCCTGTCAATAAATTCAGCTGAGTCGAATTCTTTTCCCATGCACTCCCTTTCTATCGGATTTCAAGGATTATGCAAAGAAAGTCAGACGCTGGCCAGTCCACGATATTCACAATTGTCCGTGGGGATTTGCCTGTCAGACTTCCCAGAGCCCGAGTTCGGCCATTTGGGCAGTGGCGGCGCCGGCCCAGTCGCGGTTTGCCGCCGGGCTGGCCGGGCTGGGATGGAGAATCCTCCCTATCTTGATTCCCGATCCCTGGAGGACATCCTGCAGGCGTTTTTCGGCAAATCCGCCCACTCCAACAGCCCAGTCGATCTCCAGCAACTGACAGGCTTTGGCGAGAAACTGATCGCAGGCCTCATAGACCGGCTTCATTTCGGCGGCGCTTATTTTGTCGGGGGTGAGGTTGCGCCCGGTATCCCCCAGAAATCCCAGAGGACAATAATTCAGGACAAAGTGATCCCTGAAAAAGGCCCCGGGATTTCCGAAGCGGTCCCTGAAAAGCCCCCACAGGCGGCGGCCACTGACCTCGGACCGGTTGCAGTCCCAGCCGGATATGGGCCTTTTCGGGTGTTCGTTTGCCGGCTTTTTTATCGACCCCACGATTCCGATCCAGTCGCGGACCGCCTCAATTTCACCGAATGGAATACCTGTCTGCATCATGCCGAATGGGCCGGGATTCATGCCCAGAAACAGGATTTTCTTTGGGGTGGACGCGGCTATTCGGAGGTAATTTTCGTGGGGTTCTCTGGCGTAATCCAGGGGGTTGTAAACCGTGTGCACCGGATCGCTGAAGTTCATGGTGTTCATAGCCTTCGAGAGCTTCCGTGTTGCGGCTATCAGGTCGTCGATCATAGGGACATGGTAATTCACCGGACCCGGCCCGTCCACCCGCAGACCGCACGAGTTCGTGACTGGCGGCAAGTCGCGGGTCGACGTTTCCTCCGAATTGTGATTGATAATGATACGCGGCGAGTCGGGATGCCCGATAAACCGGCATGATGCGATGAATATTCTCATTACCAATGACGACGGCATAGACGCCAAAGGCCTCCAGGTCCTGGCCGAAACCCTGCGCCGGGACCACTCCGTGACGGTTGTCGCGCCCGCCGGCCCCCGCTCGGAATGCAGCCATCAGGTTCAGACACGCGAACCAATTCAGGTCGATGGTTTGGACGACCGCCGCTTTGCCGTGCACGGGAGCCCGGTCGATTGTGTGCGTCTGGGACTCCGCGCAATTTTCGGAGAATCGGGTCACAGTTTTGACTGGGTGCTGAGCGGGATCAATCACGGTGGCAATCTGGGGATCGACCGCTACATGAGCGGGACGCTGGCCGCTGCCCGAGAGGCCGCCATCCTCGGTGTGCCCTCCATCGCTTTCTCACACTACCTGCGCCGAGGGCTCCCTATCGACTGGCAACTCGCTGCCTCCCGCGCTCACAATGTCTGGACCGAAATCAGAAACCATCCGCCAACGGCCGGGTATTTCTGGAATGTGAATCTGCCCCACCTCGAAGCGGGAGCTGCCGAGCCGCCGGTGGTTGACTGCATAGCTGACAGCCTCCCGTTGGACGTGCAATTCGAGTGCACAGGCTCGTCCTCGTTTGTGTACAAAGGAAGCTACCCGGACAGACCACGCACACCTTTTTCGGATACGGATTATTGTTTTCGTGGACATATTACCCGCACTCTGATGACACTCTGAATCTGCCGGATCATGAAACCACCGTCGATTTGCTATTCCATTGCCGATCAGGACTTCGAGCGCACCAAGTCTGTGGGCATCTTCAATCTGTCCATGGGGCTCCTCCGGAGTCTGGTGGAATTCGGCGAACTCGAACGGATCCTGGTGCTCACCAGCCCGTCCCAGCGGAAACTTTTCCCCCCCGAGTCCCATCCCCTCATCGAGCAGAAATCATTAAAGGGTCCCAGCCGCAGCCGTCTCCGACGCGTCCTCTGGGACCAATGGGGCGTTTACTCGGCTGCCATTCATTCGAAATGCGACTGGCTTTTCCTGCCAAAAGGATTCATGTCCTTTGTCCGCAAACCTCCGGTCCGGACCGCTGCTTACGTGCATGACGCCATGCACGACCACTATGCCAGCAATTACCCCGAGGCCGTCTCAGGCAAGGAATCCGGCTATTTTGAGAAGTCCTTCCTCGCGACCCTGAAGCATGCCGACATTATTTTCACCAACTCCGAATTCACGGCAGGGGAGGTCCAGCGCATGGCGGCTGCCGCGGGTCTTCCCATGCCTCGGGTCGTCGCCTGCGGTATTGGTTTCCAGCCCGTGGAAAGCCATGTCGTTTTCAAGGAGGACCGCATTGTCGTGCTGGCCGGAAAATATCCCCACAAAAAGACGCGTATGGCTCTCGATTTTCTCGACCGCTGGCAGCGGGAAAGTGGAATCCAGTGGGGCATCGACTGGATTGGTTCCCTGCCCGAAGACTGCCGGTTTCCCGACCGCCCGAACTGGTTTCTCCACTCCAGACTTCCCGACGAGGATTTTCACGATATGATCCGGCGCGCCCGGATTCTGGTTTTCACCAGCGATTACGAAGGCTTTGGCATGCCCCCCGTTGAAGCCACACTCCTCGGGACCATGCCTGTCTTCTCCGCCATCCCCGCCACCCTCGAAGTCATGGACGATGTCGGTTTCCCATTCGAAAACGACAATTTCGAATCCTTCTTCGCCGCAATGCAATCCGCCCTCCACACCGACCAGAGCCTCTTCGACGCCTGGTCCGCCGAACTCCTCCAGCGCCATTCCTGGCAGAAAGTCGCCCAGAGAGTCATCCAATCCCTCCAATCCTGACTCCACAAACCATTGTCGAAAGAACCGGATTGACCGGATTGACTGGATTGACTGGATTGACTGGATTGACTGGATTGACTGGATTGGCAGCGTCCACAAAGTCCATAAAAAAAGTAACCCCGGATTTCCAAAAGCGGTCTACATTACTATAGCCCCTCAGCCAGCCGCGCGGCGTTCGTCCACAGATGGCAGGCATGGGGGCTGGAGAAAGTGAGGTATCCTATGGAAATAATACAAACCAGCAGTCGTCTGGGCACCTTTCTCGAATGGTGCCGGCACCGGGAAGTCTCAGATATCCACCTGCAGGTGGGCAAAGAACCGTGGATCCGCATCCATGGAAAATTACAGCCAGCTTCTTCTTCGGGGCTCCTTTGCCACACTAATATGGAGCTTTTCAGCCTTTTTGTGGACCAGTTCTCCCGCGAATCGCTCGCATTTATCGAGAAAAACCGCGAATACGACTGTTCGTTCTGGTGTGGTGACGAACGTTACCGCGCCAATTTCTCGAAACAGCGGGGGCTCCAGAGCTTTTCACTGCGGCATGTCCCGGTGCAGGAAGTCAGTCTGGAGGACATGCAGTTGCCTTCATCCCTTTATGATATGGTTCAGGCTCCGCGGGGCATTGTGCTCCTGACTGGTCCAACGGGGCAGGGGAAAAGCACAACCGCCAGAGCCCTGCTGCAGGAAATGAACCGGTTGGAATCCAGGCGGATTATCACGGTGGAGGATCCCATCGAATACCTTTTCACTGATAATCTGAGCCTTTTTGAGCAACGGGAGGTGGGGATGGATACCGGATCATTTGCCGATGGAATCCGCAATGCCATGCGCCAGGACCCGGATATTCTGTTTGTCGGTGAGATACGGGACCCGGAAAGTGTCTATGCAGCCATTCAGGCCTGCGAGACCGGACACCTCGTCATCACCACACTCCATGCCGACTCGACCGCTCAGGCACTCAGCCGGCTCATTGAATTCTATCCCCGCGACCAGCAGGATAATATCCGCCGGCTGCTGGCCCGCAATCTGCGGTCGGTCGTCTGCCAGCGGCTCCTGCCCAATCTGGCGGGGACGCGCACGCCCTGTCTGGAAATCCTTCTGGCCGATGCCACCACCCGGAAAGCCATCGTCGATAATGAACTGGAACTTCTGACCCAGGTGCTCGAAGTCTCCAATCATTCCGGCATGCATTCCTTCGACCAGTACCTGATGGAACTCTTCATCGCCGGTATCATCTCATCCCAGACACTTATGGATTATGCCGTCAATAAACACGCCATCGATCTCAAGCTGCGTGGTATTGAATCCCATCAGGCCATTCTGAAGCCGTAATTCAGGGCTGCAGCCAGCTTTCAATATCTGATTATTTAAATTCCCCCGTCAGGCGGTCACGCCGTATATAATCAACTGATGCCCCGGATGCGGGGCGCAGGCAACTGTCCATCGTGTTTTAAAAATATATAAACTCCATCGGTGAGAATATATATAAAACTTATAGATAAATAAATAAATAAATTAAATATATCCGGTCCATCAGAACCGGGTTGGATGAGTTTTCTGATGGGGTTGGCCTGAGTTTGCATGCATCGTGCATGCCCCTGGTCGGACGTCCCAAGAAAACCGGAAAGATGAAAGCCATGAATATAATGATATTGCGTGTAATTTTCGGGGTAGCCTTTCTCTGGGCCTGGCAGGAATCCGTAGTGGCGTCCGAAACTGTGGGACTCCACTCTGATTCATTCCCCTACGTGGGCATTCCCATGGTGGCGCTGCTGTTTCTTGCTGTGGCAAACGGGATTGTGTGGGCACCTTTCATTGGGGCGCGGCTGGTTTCACCGCTCACCGGCAGCTACCTGCGGGTCAGCTACAGCAAACGGAAAAACCGGCTCGTCCGCATGATTCACCGCATGGAGAAAAAGGGATGGCGGCACCGTGTCGTCTGGACCGCCTGGCTCGCCGGCCACATCCGCCCGAATGAACCCGAGGTCTTCTACCTGGGCCTCCAGAATGCCACACCCGGATCGTCGATGCAGCGCCACTTCGCCGAAAAGGTCTATCAGTTCCTCAATGGAAGAAGATGCCTTGAAGCCTTTCTGATTCTTCGGAGCCTCGGGTATGAGCCGGCACCGCACAGGGAACAATCCATCAACAGGATTGTCATGGCTCATGTCAGCCGGAAATCCCTCAAACCAGAGACTATGCCGGTCCCGGCCATCACCCAGGCTCCTGCCATGGCCCCCAACACCGCCATCCGCCTGCCCGGACAATTCCAAAAAGTCGCCCGGAGAATTTCTTCCGCGATGATTACTTTGGATCACAACTGAATAAACAGGGCATTTAAATACCCATTCGACCTCAGCATATGTTCTGATACTGTACTACTTGTTATTAAACAGGAATCAGGCTGATTCCACATATCAAAAGTGTTGGTTGAAGGGTATTAAATGACATTTCTCAAATACAGGACAGCGTGGATCATACCTCTGGTGATTGCTGTGGTTGTGGCTTTTATGGGGCTGTGGTCGCGGGCGCGGGTGGGGGCGGAACTCCGCAAGGAACTCGCCGATGAGATTGAAACGGTGCTTCACGCTAACTCCACCGCTCTCGAAATCTGGCTGGATAATCAGAAGCGGCTGGCGACGTCTCTGGCTCTGGACGGGGAGATCCGTCCGTTGATGGAGGGCATTCTGGAGTCGGGCGTTGAGAAGGCACCGGAGGGTCAGAACAGAAATCCCGACTATCGTCCGGTGCTGACGCCGGCGCATCGGGAGTTTTCCCGGATTGTCGGAGGGCGGATTTTTGAGCTGAAGTATCCTGCGGCCATGCTGATTGATCCGGATGGGGTGATTGTCGCTGAATCCGAGCTGACTGGCCGCCGTATCGGTCGGACGGTCTTTGATGATCATCTCGACCAATATGCGGAGGTCCTGAAAACGGGCAAGCCGGTCATCATTACCCCATTCAAAATCAGTGATCTCATTGAGAAGGAACGGGAATCCCATCCCGAACATTTTAATGAGGAACTGCCCGGGGGGCCTACGGATTTTGCCAGTAATCCACCAGGCACCCGGCCGCAACAGGGAATCAGAGAAAGGCAGAATGGTCCCCGGATGGCGCCGCCACCCGGAAAAAACACCCCCCGCGCGCGACCCGAGGACATGAAAGAGATGTTTGAGAAATCTCTGATGCAGGTGGCTGTTCCGGTGCGTGATCAGATTGGCAACATCGTGGGGGTGCTGGCTTTGGTGATTGATTCAGCCGATGAATTTTCCCGGATTCTGTCGGTGGCCCGTCCGGGCGAAAGCGGGGAGACATATGCTTTTGATGCCTCCGGACTCATGTTGTCGCGGTCGCGGTTTGACGACCAGCTCAAGGGAATCGGACTGATTGATAACCGGACCGACGCGACGTCGGCGCTGACCCTGGTTCTGAGAGATCCGGGAAAGAGAATACGTTCAGCCGATGACCTTCCCGCCGGGAGCGGGGAATTGCCCTTCACGTATCTGGTGGATCAGGCGATCAAATCTCGGGACTCCGGCGTCAGTATCACCGGGTTTCGCGATTATCGGGGAATTCGTGTGGTGGGCGGATATGAATGGCTGCCTCAATTCGGTTTCGGCATAGCCGTCAAGCTGGACGAGACCGAAGCCTCCCGGCCACTGAATGTTCTGAGTCTGGTTTTTATTGCCCTTTTTCTGGTGATGATTCTGTTTGCCATGGGGCTGGTGGGATTCTCATATTTTCATATATCCCTGAACCGGAAATTTGATCTGGCGCAGATGAAGGCGCGCCAGCTCGGGCAATACACGCTCCAGGAAAAAATCGGTCAGGGCGGCATGGGTGTTGTTTACCGCGCCTGCCATGCCATGCTCCGGAGAGAGACCGCCATCAAGCTCCTTTCCCCCGAAGTCGCCGACGGAGCCACGCTCGCGCGTTTTGAGAAGGAGGTGAAACTCACCTGCCGTCTCACCCATCCGAATACAATTCAGGTTTACGACTATGGTCACACACCGGATGGGATCTTTTATTATGCCATGGAATACCTTCCCGGGATGAATCTGGCTGAGATGATTGCCCGCTGTGGACCCCAGCCGGAATCTCATGTGATATACATCCTCAGTGCCCTGTGCGAATCACTTTATGAAGCCCACAGCCTCGGACTCATTCACCGCGACATCAAACCCGCCAATATTCTCCTCTGCGAAAGGGGCGGGCTTCCGGAAATTGTCAAAGTCCTCGACTTCGGCCTTGCCAAAGAATACCGCGAGGGCAAAAATCTCTCATTCTCCACCGGCTCAAAAAATAAAAACCTGACCGGCACACCGAATTTCATGTCGCCCGAGTCCATCGTCGACGCCGAGCAGGTTGATCACCTGAGCGACATCTATGCCGTCGGTGCCGTGGGAATTTATCTCCTCACCGGGGAACATCTCTTCCCGGAAGCCGGCTCGATCAGTGAGGTCTGCCGCTGCCAGATGCAGGAATGGCCCTTGAATGCGACCCAGCGGCTTGGGCGCGAAGTCTGTCCGGTGGTCGAATCCATCCTCATGCAGTGTCTGGCTAAAGACCCATCGCTCAGACCACAATCGACCATTGACGTTTTCAATGCGCTTCAGACATCACCTCTCGCGGGAGACTGGAATATGCAGCAAAGGTTTGATTGGTGGAATCGGACCCATGACCCGGATGAGCAGTTTGAGATGGTGGCCAGTGAGTCCTCCTTCACCAGAGAACTCAATATCGACCTGACCCAGCGGTAAGCCAGCCGTCAAATCCATCCCGTTGATTGCAGAAGGGAATTTGATTTCAGGATGTGCTGCCAGGGGACTTCCCGGTATTCAGGAAGATAATGGCCACTGCCGCAAGCATGAGAATGGCACCCACCGGAACCAGGATGATCCCCAGGCCCGGATCCCCGCCGTATATCTTAATGCCTCCGAGGATAAATCCCGCCGGCATCATGATCGATGAGACCTTCAACAACCCGCTGGCCAGTCCCGCTCCCGGCTTAGTCCCACCGTAATACCCGGCTGCACACGTGGCTGCAAAACCCAGATTGATCAGTCCAAAAAGTGTCCCATGGGCATGCCCCAGTGTCAGCATCAGCCTGCGGGTCTCATTCGCCACACTCAAATACCACTGCGACTTGAAGCCGTGCAGCCCCTCCAGGACAATCCCCAAAGTCAGAAATACCAGCACCATCAGCCATCCATAGCGGAAGTGGGATCCTGCAAGGTCGGCAGCTATCTGTTTTTTGTCCGGTGGCAGTGCGCCGCCTTTCTGTTGGCCCATATCATCCATCGGCTCCTGAGCCGTGGCTGTTGTTGTTGCTTTATCTTTTTTGCGAGCCATATCTGAATTATTTTGTCGCGCCAGCTTATTGACGCGCATCACATCCTGTCAACCACCCCTGTGAATTCCCGGTGACCATCCAATCACGTTCTCAAAACAACAAACATTTAATTCATTGGCTTCAAATAAGGATCGCATCAGGAACAGCGAGGGATCACCTTTTTTCACGCCCGCTTCGCTCAAGGCGCGGAGCCGCCAAGAGATTTTTTGAAACAGTCCTATCAGGGACATTGATTCCATTGGGATCGGTGATCAATACGGAGATGTTCCCATGCCAAGGGATCAGAAATGAGCCACATACTTCTTTCTTTCGGAACAACTCCTCTCAGTGCCTTAGCGCCTTGAGCGAAGCGGGCGCGGGAAAAAATGCGCGGGAAAAAATGTGCCAGGTACATTATTAATTGGCTGAGGGAAAAAAAACCGGGCGGAATGGATCCGCCCGGTTTTGGAAAGAGTGCTGGAGATTCAGCCTTTCAGAGTGGGGCTTTGAGGATGACTCTGAAGAAAACCTCCAGTTTGTCCTGAGTTTCAACGACGTGTGTGGTGGGGTCTGAATCACTCAGTGAGATTTCCGTGGGTGACCATGGCCCATTTGGGGTGTCGGCCGTTTCGATGACCAGTGTGAATCCACGGGCGGGAACAGCGGGGAAATTGAATGTCACACCGGTTGGCGATGCGGACGTCTGGAATTTCCAGCCACTTTCCGGGTCATTCGGGTCGGTTTCGAGGAGGTATTCGATGTATTCCGGAGTCTTGTCCTTGTCGGTATCCTCACCGGCCTGAGTGAAGCCGTCCGGCTGGCGGCCAAAGTTTGCCATAAACCACTCCGGCCAGGATGTGGATGGAAGGCCTGGATCGGTTGTCTGGGTAATCCATTCGCGGACCATCTCAACGGCTGTGGCATCGATCTGATGAGTGGCGATGGGAGGCATCTGGCCCTCACCGCGGACAGCGATGCGGTTGAAGAGAGAGGACTGGTCGGGATTTCCCGGGACAACCACAGCGAGGGAGCCATCACTAGTCTGACGGCTCAAAGCACCATTGATGAGATTTTTCTCCCGCAGGGGAGTGGTGAGACGGGCGTCCCAGCTGCCGATGGCCGGACCACCGGGCTGGTGGCAGCTGGCGCAATTGACATGGAGATAGGACAGCACTTTCTGCTCCAGTGAGGCATCCGAATCATCAAGTCCAACTGTTCTGATGGATGGATGGTTGGCGACTCCCTCGGTCAATGCGCCCACAGATTCGAGGAAATCCAGTTGGTTGACAGCCTCGCCCGCCGGCCAGTCGATACCGCGGTCCAGCTGGAAGGGCGAGAAGCCGAGGACTCCACCAGAGGCCTTCGAGTGGCAATTGAGACAGGCTGACCGGCTCGGGTAGGTCCAGGTCTGCTGGACCTTCTGGCCATTGCGGGTGACTTCAAAAGTCTCCACGGATCCTTCCGCCGGCACGAGTGTGGCATCTGTCTGGGCTTCATTCCACTTGTAGGTGAGGCCATAGACATGGTCCGATGTTTTGATAATGAATCTGGTTTCGAGTCTGCGCGAGCTGTCGGGGTCGCCCTCGACCATTTCGAGATCGAAGTGTTTGACCCAGAAGCTGCCGGTCGGCATGGATCCATTGGAAGCGAAATTGAATTTTCCTGTACCGTCGGGCAGGGCGAACCAGCGCTTTTTGTCGGCGCCATCAGACCAGAAGGGCTGATTCAATTCATAGGGATAGATTCCAGGCTCGGGGGTGAGGGACGCCAGATCGCTGAAGGCTCCGGTCTCCGACAGAAGCTGGGGCAGGGGAGCTGGGGGAGATTCATCGGAACGCACGAGTCGGGAAATCTGTCTCTGAAGCAGCCGGGCCGCGAGAACATCACCATTGATTGGATCAATTCCGAAGCCGCTGATATTCCGCTCATCGGTCAGGATGATTTCGGCGGGCACCCGATCCTGGCTGCCGTCGGATTCAAGTGTCCAGAGCCTGCCGGAAACGTAGTCGCCGAATACATATTTTCCGTAGAGTTCCGGGTAATTGGCGCCCCTGTAGACGACGCCCCCGGTCACACTGGTGCCGAGTCCCCTGAGGTATTCGTGAATCGGGTCATTGAAGTCCCTGTCGAGAGTGAAGTTCGGTCCTCTGGTGGTTCCCTCGCGGTAGGCCCATCCATAATTGCCGCCCTTGACAATGATATTGATTTCCTCGCGGGCATTCTGGCCGACGTCGCCGACGTAGAGAGCTCCGGTTTCGCTGTCAAAGCTCATGCGCCACGGATTCCGGAGTCCGATGGCATAAAATTCTGTGCGGATGGAATTCGGATTCACGGTCCTGCCGCGGAATTCTGTGAAACCCACATACGGATTGTCTGCTGGAACACGGTAATTACCGACAGACGCCGGGTGGGCATTTGGTGCGAGGTTCTCCGGTTTTTCATCGACATCCAGACGGATGATCCGGGAGAAGAAATCCTTATCGATCAACTGGCTGTTGTCGTAGAAGTCATTGAAGCGTCCCTCATCACCGAGGGCGGCGTAAAGGTAGCCGTCCGGTCCGAAATGCAGGTCGCCGCCATTATGGTTGTTCGCCTGGTGGTATTGGGAAATGAGCACAGCCTCGCTGGTGGCCAGTGCCGCGTGCGGGTTCTCCGGGTTTCTTTCAAAGCGGCTGATCCTGGCATGGAATCCGGAGCCCGAACCATTGTCGGCATTCAAAGTATAGAAAACGAAGAAGCGTCCATTATTCCGGTAATCCGGATGGAAGGCCGCGCCCAGAAGTCCACCCTCGCCCGAGGTGTTCACCGTTCCCCGGAGGTCGAGAAAGACCCGTTTGCGTCTCGACGGGATATGAAATTTGATGATGCGTCCACCGCGTTCCAGTATGAAAATGTCCTCCGGTTCACCGGGTGCCACCGCCATACCGATCGGGGTTTCAAAAAGCACACCAAATGCATTTTCAAATTTCCATTCGCTGGCCGGCAGTTCGTCAGGGAGAGTCAGAGAGGTATTCCTCTGCAGAACAAACCCTCCTTCCTGCGCTTGGGCCGACATCCATAGCCCGCCTGAAAAACTGAGGTGAATGGAAAGCAATACCCATGCGAGGGCATTCGAAACCTTTCGAAAGTCCAGAATTGTTATCATGTTTCCTGTAAGATTCCTGCGAATCATAAATTTTTCCAGTCTATGTTCCAAATATGTTTGTGCTTGGGTCGGATCAGGTGTTTTTTGAATGCCGCCACTGGAGCAAAGCCGATTTGAAGGCCCGGGCTGATTCCGCGATTTTCGACCACTCGCCATTTTTAATGTGGGTTCCTGAAACCAGTGACGATCCCGCTCCCAATGCGCGGCAGCCGGCATCCAGAAAATCCTTCACTGTCGACTCGGTCACTCCACCGGTCGGGACTATCCTCAGATGCGGCATCGGTGCCCGAAGACTCCGGATATACCCGGGACCCAATGTGTCCGCCGGGAATATTTTGACAAAGTCAGCCCCCGCCTCGTGGGCTTTCTGCGCCTCGGTTGGCGTATAGGCTCCCAGCATCACCGGGCATCCGCGATCGTGGCAGACCGGCACCAGCTCAGGTCGCAGAATGGGAGTCACAACAAAGTGGGCCCCGGCATCCATGGCACTGACAGCCGTCGCTTCATCGAGAACCGTTCCCACCCCAATCAGGGCGGTGTCTCCAAATGTTTCTGACGCATCCCGTATGGCCTCGACAGCCTGGGGAGTGCTCATGGTGATCTCCAGAATGTCGACCCCTCCCGCCAACAGCGCCTTTCCAAGCGGAATCACCGACTCACGGCTCGGGGCCCGGATAACGGCTATAATTCCCGAATTCTCAATGCGCTCTGCGGTGGCCTCTCTGCTTTTCACTCCAGCATTATCCCAGATCACGCCCCTGTTTTCAATCGTTTCAATCTTGTGTCGGATTTTATTGTTTCTTCTCCGTGTGGATGACCGTTTTCAATGGTGACGGCGACCTTCAGTCCAGGCTTAAGGCGGTCTTCACGGGGACGGCCGATTGTTTCGACACCATGGGAGCGCCCGTCAACCGACCGTGAGGAAAAATATGAGAGGACTCCGCCAGCCTGGATCTCATTACAATTCCGCTTTTTCCGGATTAATTATCTTGAATCTGTCTGCCGAGCCGATTACACTCCTTAGAAACACGCCATGAAAAAGAAATTATTGCTTTGGGCGTGGGTTTTGATGCCGGTTGCCGTCCTGGCTTACCATTATGGTCCCGGACAGGATAAGCTCCGCACAGACGAACTCTCGCAAATATCCGACGCCATCAATCATTACACGGATCAGCAGGACTGGTCACGCGTGATTGAACTGGCGGACAAGGCTGCGGAATTCCTTCCGGAAAACTCACAGCACATTTCACGTCAGTTAAGGCTGACAAAGGCACATGCCCAGATGTTCAGCAAACAGCTTCCCGAAGCCAATGCCACCCTCACATCTTTGGTTGACGAAATGGAAGACGACAATGCTGCCGATTCCATTCAGCTGGAGTCAGCCCGTTCAGCTCTTGCCAATTCCCAGTACTATCTGACTTGGCTGATGCGGTTGGAGGGCACGGACCGCACCGAGTGGGAACCGGTCATCGAGTCATCACGTCAGCAATACAAGCTGCTGGCTGAAAATGGAACTTCCGATGCCATTCCTGAAGTCACCAGGGAAACGGCTCTGGAGCATCTGAAGAGTCTGGAAGCCACGATCAGGCTGGCACGCCTGGATCTGGGGGATCTGCAGGGCCTGCCCCTGCCAAGCCAATGACAGGGGTGCGCCTCTGGCAAAAGCCGCGGTCGCGGCAAAGGAAAAGGAAATTCAAACAGCAATCAGCTCCCCGAGGATTCACGCGGGGCCGGCGCAGGCAAAGTTCCTGACAACGTCGGCAGCTGATCTCATCGTCAATTTTCAAACCCCGTCTGGAAATCCGGCGGGGTTTTTATTTTTTATCATTTTATTTATTTCACCTGAGTTCAGGGATCAGACGTGGAATTGGCAATGAGTGCACAATTGGCACCGAACGTCTGTTGTCGAATCCGTGGAAATGTTCTATGATTTCAAAGATATCCAGAAATGCGGCCTCATCGGCTCCAACGATTCTGAGCCGTCAAGTTCTGGAAGAACGACTTGAATTGATATGCGAGTAAATATTTCATCCGGCAACGGGATAAATTGTTTGCAGAGAAGTGAATTTTTGGCCTTGGCTGTGACACTTATTGTAGTTCTGCTCTCAGGTTTGACGGTACACTCTCAGACGGCGGCGCCCGTCCGGATTATGAGATCAATTCCCGCATCCATGGCCCAGCAATATGGCTTGGATTTGCCTGCTGAAGTGCAGGCCGTTATGGAGGCTCAGACGGCCCAGGCTAAACCCGCCACATCATCCAGCCAATCATCCGGCGACCTGAATGATTCCGATGTGCCCCGTGTTGAGAGGGAATTCATGACCCAGCTTCTGAAGGCGACTTTTGACCGTTCTGAGGAAGGCATTTTCAGTGCGCTGACGCAGGGCGATATCGAGGAACCGGATATTGACAAATCCCTGCTTGTCGATCCCGATCCGGAAGCCGTTGTATCCGGAAAGTCGGAAACCGAAGAACCCGACCCGGAAGCTGCCCCGGAGGTCACAAGTGCATCCGGAGGGCCTGCGGATTCCGATTCCGGCTCCGACTCCGGTTCTGACCATACAGGACCTGATTCTTCTGCGGACACTCGGCAGTCAGAGGATTCAGACAATACGAACGATGAGAACGGAACAGATGCTCCGGCTTCTCAGAATGCCACCGCATCCACAGCTGCTGCCGCGACTACTCCACCCGATCCGGTGGACGCTCAGGCCGCCGAACACCAGAAGAAAGTGAACGAAGCCCATGCCAAATGGGCATCCTGGCGCGTCGGGAAATTCAAGCGGGCGGTCACACTGAGCCAATGGAGTGAATGCCAGTCAGCCATTGAGGAACTGACTGAGGAAAACCGCACCTCGGCATACCGCCATTTACTCAAGGGATTGAATGCGGCCCCCCGTCAGACTCCTCCAAAACCTGTGGCCGGGCAACCCGTAGTCAAGCTTGCTTCGCGCAACCACTTTGATTTGAGCGATGTGGTCCAGGTGGCGGACATTTGTCCTGCTGAACCCGAGTTGGAGGATGTGCGTGGGTTGGCGTCATTGCTGCGGCAGGTTTCATCGGAGCACAGTTTTTTCAGAGAATTCCTCACTCAGCTCGACGAGGGCATAAAGTGGTTTGGGGGAGAGTCACCCGATAAGCGGGAGCGCGCGGCCCAGTTACTGATTGAGGCGGGGCGCCCATTGGATTCCGAGCCGTTCCTTCCCGAAATGTCCGTTGCGCTGGAATCCGGGCAGACCGGGTTGCTGGATTTGCTGGCGAGGCTGAAGGAGGCGATCCATGCCCGGGATGGGGACAAGGAATTGCTGCTGGATGCATGGAAAATCAATATGGCTATCCTCTCCCAGCCAGAACCCGAGGAGGAGCCCGCAAAAGCAATCCGTCAGTCCGCACTGACCAGAACTCTCGGCCTCTCACTAAGAATAGAGGATGAGACAACCAATCAGTGGCTGGCAGAGCTTCTTGTAAATGATGTTGAAGCCGCCCGCGAAGTTTTCACAGCCATTGGTGCCCAGGTGGTGGAATCCCGCCCAATGCGTAATTCCGAACCCCGTCGCGAGCGTCTGGAGCTTCAGCACCGGGCTGTTGAAATTCTGTTTGGCAATGCACCTGATCTGACCACTGAGTGGAAGGATATTCTCAATCTTATGGCTTTGAACTGGCTGCACGAGGCAACCCAGACAGAACGCTATGATACCTCTGTTTCGCGCGGGCCGAGCATGAATTTCGATTCCTACGGCAATGTCTACTATTCTTCAACTCCGACTCCGCGAAACAATAATCTCCCGACTCCCATTCAGGCAGGAGATATACTTAAAGTGGCCCCCTCGGTGGATTGGCTGCAATTTGTGGGATCTGGAGTCCGGCCGGGTTTTGCGTCGGTCCTGGCGCAACTGCATCTGAAGGTCAAGGAACTGGACGAGGCCTTTCCATATATAAAACAAGTTTGCGGGCAATATCCTGAAAGCGGTGAGCAGCTGGTGAATTCCTATATCAACGTCTGGATCGAAAACAATGATCCCAACAGCGATCTGAACCGGCGGAGTTCCTATATGTATATCTATGGTTACAACCGCAGACAGGATGCCATTCCTTTGACCCGCTCCAAGCAGGAACGGAGCCTTGAGGACCTGTCGGAACGCGTTGCCCTGCTCAAGCAGCTTCCGGTCGACGAAATCGATGAATCTCTCCTGATGCGGGCTTTCACGGTCACACACAGCGTCGCCGAAGTTTATAAAATTGAGGACCTCGAAAAAGTGTTTGGAGATATTTCCTCACTCAAAGCCTCCACTCTCGCGTCGCTGGTCCAGACCATGCGGCGCAATCTGGCCGGGGTCTGGAGACAGCCACAGACGCAGAAAACCAGCGAGACCGGCCGGTCCGACGCCGAGTTGCAGGCGGAGATATTCCGCGGATACGAGGTGGCCAATGAGGTATTGAATCGTGGGTTGAGCCGTTTCCCGGAATCCTGGGAACTTCATCTTGCCAGAGCGACCATGCTTTTTGATGAGAACACCTACCGGTATGAACTCACGCGGGACACACAATTTTCGAAACGGCGCACAGACGCTTTTGAAGAATTCAGTGGCGCGGAGGCACTCTATCGAAAGGCCCTCCCGGATCTCAAACAGAATGAGGAATCCGATGATCCATACACCATCTGGTTCTATGCGGCGCTGGGTGCTTCGGAACTGGCGGCTCTGCGGGATTTCCATCAGCCGGCTCCCACTCAGGTCAATCTGATCAGGGAGCGCATTGCCGCGTTGCCCGGAGAGGCTGCCGAGCGGCATATTGCCCGTTTCTCCAATGCTCTGACGACCCGGATGACCCAGGTCAAAGCCGAGCTGAAGCATCGCTATCTCCAGTACGGCCTGCAGATCGCCGGCGATCACGAGAAAGCGGCTCAGGCAGCCAGACAATATGAATACTATGGTGATCTGGTTCGTGAAATCCGTCTCCACGCTCACCTTGATGGTCCGTCTGAAGTGGGGCACAAGGAACCATTCGGGCTCTTTATCGACATACGTCACACCAAGGAAGTCGAACGGGAGGCCGGCGGATTTCAAAAATACCTCCAGAACCAGAATGCCTCCGGATTCTATTACTATAATTATGGACGTCCCAATGAGGATTACCGCGACAAATTTGAAACCGCCCTGCGGGAGTCACTCACGGACCACTTTGAAATTCTGAGTGTGACCTTTCATTCCGAGAAGATCCAGTCTCAGGGAGATGCCGAGGAGGGCTGGCGGAAAACGCCCTATGCCTATGTGCTGATGCGGGCCGTTGGACCGGAAGTGGATATGATTCCCCCGGTGCAGATGGATCTCGACTTCAATGATAACAGCGGATATGTGGTTCTTCCCATCGCCTCCCCGAAAATTCCCATCAATGCCCGCCCTGAAAAACCATCTGCCAGAGTCTTCCGCAACCTCGAAATTGTTCAGAGCCTCGACGAAAGGGAATCTGAAACGGGAATGATTTCCCTCGAAGTGCGGGCCAAAGCTCACGGGCTCATTCCCGATCTGGAGGATATTCTCGATCTCAACCCGAGGGAGTTTTCTGAAGTCTCCCGCGAAGACGGGGGTGTCTCCATTACTCAGGTGGATCCCAATGATCCGGAGAATGCCGCTGTTTCTGAACGTCTTTGGACCGTGCTCTTCCAGCCGCGTGAGGGCTTGAACAGATTCCCCACTCACTTCCAGTTCGGGACTTCCAGACTCGAAGGAACCAGCATGCTTTTCCAGAAATACGAGGATGCCGACCTGGCAGAAGTTCCCTCCGAGGTCCGTATTCAACAGAAATACGGTGAAGGCACGCCCGCCTGGGCCGTCGGGCTCATTTTTGCCTCAATTCTGGCAGCCGGTTTTATTGTCTACTGGTTGCTGCGCCCCAGGGATCTCCCGGAAATGACCGGACCGCGTGGATTTGATATGCCCTCAGAGATCAATCCATTCACCGTCGTGGCTCTGCTGCAGAAAATCCGCAGTTCCGGTGCCGTCAGTGCCGATCATCGGATGGATCTTGAAAAAGACATCCACAATCTGGAACTCAAATATTTCCGGATCGCTGACCTGCACCAGCCCGATCCCGCTGAATTACGTCACATTGCCGAAACCTGGATTCAAAACGCCGCCGCGTGAGAAATTATCTCTCCAGCCAGCCTGGGCGGGGTTTAGAGCCGTCCATGGCAATTTGGCAACATTAATTGTTGCCAGAGTATTCCTGGCCCATTATTTTAACACCCCTCTGGTCGGGGCGTAGCGTAGCTTGGTAGCGCGCTTGAATGGGGTTCAAGAGGTCGCTGGTTCAAATCCAGTCGCCCCGACCATCTTCTCTATTCCATACAACCCTGAAGTTCACAATTTTCCGCATCTGTTCATCAGCACAAAAGCCCGGAACTGCTGCTTTGGGATCCACCTTGGGCCCCCATGTCGAATATCAGGACACTTTTTCCAGTGTTTTGACAATTTTGAGACTTGCACAAGCTGAAAATTTCGGGTTATAAGGATAATCAGCTATATTTAGAAGTGGCTCCGTACGAGTGGGTTATAAGGTTGGAACGCACGGAATCAATGCATCAGTGGCTCTGCCATATTTGCATTTTTTCCGCAAATTTCACTTGAACATCCCGCCAAACCACTTAAGAAAGAGCTCAAATTTTCGATGGCTTCAGTAGGAAATTGATTCCGACTGGCGAGTGCCTGAAGAAGTAGTCGAAGATTTCTTTTGAAAAAGAAGATTTTTTTGAATAGTTTCATCCGGGGCTGCCTCAAAGAATCAACTGATTTTTAAATACAGTAAGTAAAAAACAACTAACCCAACAATGACTAAGAAAAACACATCACTCCTTGTTACTGCTGTTGTCGCAATTGGTGGCGTAGCCATGACAGGCTGCCAGCAGACCAGCCAGTACTCCACATCAGCTGTCAGAACCACCGCTCCTATGCCGGTTTCTGCCAAAGTTGACGGCGGTCAGGTCGTAGTAACTGATTCTTCAGCCACTACAGTGACAACCCGTTCAACCGCCAGCAGTGGAATGGCCGTCAGAGAAGCCCAGTATTCATCCAGTGGACTTGGGACTGCTCTGCCTCCAAACGCACGCCCTGGTGACTGCTTCACACGCGTTCTTGTTCCCCCCACATACAAAACTGTGACTGAACAGGTTCTGGTTGAAGCTGCCGGTCAGCGGATTGAAACAATTCCGGCTGAATACAAAACTGTCGAAGAGCGCGTTGAAACCAAAGCGGCTTCATACCGTCTGGAAGTTGTTCCTGCAACCTACAAGACTGTCACTGAGCGCGTCATGGTTCAGCCAGCTATCACAAACCTCGTTGAAGTCCCAGCTCAGTATGAGTGGGTCGAAGAGCGTGTTCTGGTTTCACCTGAACGCACCGAATGGAAAGAAGGCCGCGGAGCCATCGAGAAAATCGACGGAGCCACTGGAGACATTCTTTGTCTCGTGACCATCCCTGCCCAGTATGAAACTGTCCGCAAGCGCAAGGTTGTTTCTTCTGCCTCCACCAGACAGGAAGTGATTCCTCCTGTATACGACACTATCACCAAGACAATTACCGACAGCCCCGAGACCACACGTCGCGTTGAAATCCCAGCCGAATACGGCACAGTCAAGCGTCGCGTTCTCGTAACACCAGCTCAGACCCGCGTTATCCCAACCGAGCCTAAGTATGATGTTGTCACCAAGCAGGTCCGCGTTGACGGTGGCAAGCAGGACTGGCGTCAGATCCTCTGTGAAACCAACGTGACTCCAGAGGTTATTGCCCGCATCCAACAGGCTCTCTCAGCCAAGGGAATGAATCCTGGTCCTATCAACGGATCACTCAGTGCCGAAACTCTGGCAGCTGTTCGTGAATACCAGATCAAGAACAACCTGGCAACAGGTGGTGTAACCATCGAGACTCTCAAGAGCCTCGGAGTTATGTAATTCTTGGTTGTTCTCCAATTTAATTGACACAAAAAGCCGGCCAGTGATGGTCGGTTTTTTTCTTTTACCCATAGAAATCAAAATGGCCCGGCTTCTTTCGGGTGGCTGAAGAGTCAGTGTAGGTTGAATGATCATTGGGAGAAGACCCAACTTGTCCGGGTACCAACTGCTCCAGAGAAATGAATTTGTTTTGTTGGTCAAACTGAATCCGGAACCTGCCGTGAATTCCGTTGGAATGGACTTTATTCCGGAGATGGACTACGGGAAATCGGATATTTTTCCCTGACTCGCACGTGACCTGAATGCACGAAGCCTCACCCCGATAATGTTTTTTCAACTCATCCAGGGACACATGGAGAGTGAAGTATTCTTCCTGTGACATTCTCTGAAAAGCCATTCAGCCGATCATTCCTGTCATCAGCATGTTACAGCTGAATCAGGACGGCTCCTGATATATGAATCGGGTGAAATTGTCATTTCATTAATACCCACTCCAGTTTCAGAATTCCTCATTCCCCATTCCCCAAAAACAACTGGAAAACAGCCGGCGGGAAAAGCTTTATGGAGGACATTTTTGAAGGAGCTCCGCAGCCAGTTGAAAATACCTGGAAATAGTAGGTGGCTCCAACTCAACGGGCTTTGAATCCAGTCAAGCGGGATTGGATACGTCCCGGTGCCGCGTGCTCAAAGCTGCGGCGTCAATTGTCGGAATCGAGAAGACAGGACAGGGCAGGGCAGGACAGAAAAGATAATGGGTCCGAATTTGCAGAGGGCAGTGGAAATACCCCTCGAGTGCGAGTTGCTTTATTGAGTCACTGATTTTTGAGGACCCAGAAGGCGGTGTGGATGATGGCGGCAATGACCGGGATGATCAGAAATTCAGGTTTTCTGGTTTTGTGGCGAAAGCATTTTCTTCCGAAGAGTGCCCCTATGAAACCTCCGGCGAATGAGAAGATATGGAGAGACCTCTCGGGGATACGTCTCCACGATTTTTTCGCCGCCAGTTTATCAAAACCGTAAACAGCGAATGTCAGAATGGACGCCGTCAGATAGAAATATATCGGGTGCATCAGATATCAGATATTTTGGAAATGCGGGGTGCTTGAGGAAATCACGACTGATTTTCCCCGGTGGTGTCTGAAGGAAAGATCGATCTGGCACCCGGGTCATCGGATGGGGACACACGTTTTCTGTGATCCATTTTCAGAGCGATTCTTCGGAGGTTGTTTCTGGAAAGGGCGAGTTCGAGCCGGGCCTGAGTTTTGGATGTGAGCGATCTGTAGCCAAGGAGCAGGCTGATATTTTTCATCAGCTCGTCCAATGGGATCTCTCCGGTCAATCTGACAATCCGATGAGCGGCAGAAAGAATTTCCAGATCGGAAATCCATTCGGGTTCACCTGGAGCGGATTCCCTGCTGCGTGGAGCACACTGATCAGCTGAGAATTTCCTGCAGACAAAGAATGAGGGTTCATCCTCCAGTCTCTGGATCACCTGGTCCCTCAGCGCTGCCAGGATATGATTTTCAAGTTCGGCTTTCGCTTTGGATGTGAGGCGTGGGACTTCGAGAAGTTCCTTGAGTCTTTCAATGAGGGCCTCCTCGTGGATGGGGCCTTCGGAGACGGAGATTTCTTTGGCCAGGGTGCGTCCGGTTTTGGGAATCGGGCCGGAAAATGGCTGGTAGGGTACTGCTAATTCAGATAAGCCGGTGACACTGGCTTCCTCATCCACCTGAATACCATCAAACTCAGGTTTGTTGACATTCACCTGCTCCGTTGAGGTGGTTGATTCTGCGGCTGAATTCAGTGTTTTGAGTATATGATCGATTGTGCGCTCCGGATTCCGGTAGTATTCGGTGGACCAGATTCGGAGGAGCTTCCATCCCATGCGTCCAAGTACACTGGGACGTGTTCTTTCTCTCTCTCTGGAGCCGGGGGCACTGACATAGGCGGCACCATCACATTCGAGCCCGAGAACAAACTGGCCCGGGTTCTCTGGGTGGCGCACCCCGAAATTGAGACGGAAGATTCCCGTTCCGACCTGGCGGACCACCTGATATCCGAGTTTATGGAGCCGGTCATGGACGCGGGCTTCAAACGGTGAGGCATCATCATTGATGGTGTCCTCGACAAAGTCGCGGCTTCCGAATTCAGCAAAATGAAGAAAGGACTTGAGAGCTTTGACCCCACGGGCATCGGTGCGGTCGAGGTCGATTGCGTCCGCACTTATGGACGAGAAAACGACACATTTTTTCTTGGCTCTCGTGATGAGGACATTGAGTCGTCGTTCCCCCCCTTCCTGGTTCAATGGACCGAAATTCATGGCCATCGGCTTATCCGGATCGTGCCTGGCGTAGCAGACCGAGAGGAAAATCACATCCCTTTCATCGCCCTGAATATTCTCAAGATTTTTGACGAAGAATGGTTCTTCGCGGTCGCTGGAAAAAAACTGTTCCAGCTGCGGGTCAGCGGCCTCTCTTCTGAGTCTGTCGATTTCATTCAGGATTTCCGCCTGTTGACGGATGCTGAAAGTGCCGATTCCGAGCGAGTCCCTGGATCGGTTTCTTGCGTGCTCCATGACAGCCTGAGCCACAGCTTTGGCTTCCTCGGGGTTGGTTCCAGAGCCTCCGCGCTCGAAGAGACCCTTTTCAATCCGGATAAAATCAAGGCCCAACCGGTCATTTCTTTCAAATGGGCTTGGGAAAATGGTGAGTCTGTTTTCGTAGAATTCCCGGTTGGAGGTGGCTATGAGTGAATCGTGCTGGCTCCGGTAGTGCCAGGAGAGAGTTCTGGAAGGCATACCCGTTGCCCCACAGGCATCGAGGATACTTTCCAGATCGCTGATGGATTCATCATACTCGTCCCAGTCGCCGTCTTCGGAGTCGAGTCTGGAGAAAAACCGGGTCGGGGGGAGTTGTTTGGAATCGCCGACAACGATGAGCTGTCTGCCCCTGGCGATAGCTCCCAGGGCATCCTCAGGCTTCATCTGCGACGCCTCATCAAAGATCACAATATCAAACTCCACCGCCCCGGGAGGCAGGAACTGAGCTACTGACAGTGGGCTCATCATAAAGCATGGCTTGATCTTCTGTATGAGTGAGCCAGCCTCCTCCAGCATTCTGCGTATTGGTTTGATTCTTCGTTTTTTGTGAATTTCCCTCTGGATGACACCCAATTCACTTGAGGCGCCGGAGAGGCCTTCGATGACTCTGGGAGTGCTTTGTCCCAGTTCGTGAGCGAGTCGCTGGCGGGCATGGAATATGATCTTCTGATCCAGTGACTGGAAGTCGGTGATTGTGGATTCCACCTTGTCTTTTCTGAAAGCGGCGAGGTCGGGCCGTTCCTGGAAAGCCTGGTCGAGGAGCCGGCGGTAATAATTGTAAAGGAGCGTTTCGAGGGCACTGGATTCATCCACTTTTCCGTCGAGAGCAAGTTGATCGATTCCACGCGCCGGGGTTTCCTGAAGCAGATGCTGGCTTCGGCGGAATTCCACCCAATCCCAAAGGGCATCGGTCTCATCAGTCATCCGGGAAAACTTCTGACTGAGATCCCCGACTTTGGATGACTGCAGTCGATTCCATTTGAGTCTTGGTGTGTGCAGGAGCTGGTGGAGTGCATCCAAAGATCTTTCACAGTGGTTCAGCGCTTTCTCGAGATCTTCAACAAAGGGGGCGGCATCCTTCCAGAGATTGGAATCTGTAGTGGACAGGGAGGCGAGGCGGAGTCCGTCAATGACTCCGGACCGGACGACCGGCCGTGTTCTGGCGACCCAGTCGAGTCGAGGAGCCACCACCGATTCCGGGGTTTCAATCCCTTTCCAGACTGTTCCCACGAGATAGGGTGCGGAGGCTTCCACCGCCTCAAAGGCGGCCTTTTCATCCATGGATTCTCTAAGGAAGGCAATTGCCTTGAGGAGATCGCTTCCGCTCATCGAGTCTTTGGTTTTCAGGCAATTCCGAATGGCCTGGCAGGATTGTTTGTACTCGCTGTTGAAGATCCTGAAGAGAGAGCCCTCTGACCTGGCAATGACCTCGCGGTGCTTCTCCAGATCATTCCAGGGAATTGCGGATGGAATATAGAATTCACTCAGCTTTCTGTATTTCTGCAGGTATGTATTCCAGGCTCCGGAGAATGTCCTGAGCGATTCCTCCGAGTGGGACCAGTCGATGGATTCCAGATCGGTCACAGTGGAAAACGGGCAGTCATGAAGTCGGGACCAGAGGTCTGAGAGAGCAGCGCAGGTCTCGAGAGTCTGAGGCTGCCCAATGCGCAGTCGGGTGGCGACCTCGCCCGATGCCCGCTGGAGTTCCCGGATGTGCTGGCTCAATTCCTGAAGCACAAAACGACTTTCCTCCACTTCATTAGGCAGGAGGTCAGTCGTTTCCACATCAAAAAAAACATGATCGGCGGGGAAGCCGACTTTCCGCAGTGAGTTGGCATATTCCTCTGTGAGCCGCTGGCATTCCTCCAGAGCAAAGGGTTCATGAAAAATCTCCGGGTCCAGCTCGACGCGCGGGAAATCACCATCACGGTATGAAAGACATTTGCCCATCAGAAAGTATGGGGACAGTCCGGTATTTCCAATGGGGGTGAGGAGTTCGTCACCCACTTTTTTCAGTGACTCCAGAGATTCACCGTATTTTTTTCTGTCCTGTCGGTCTTTTGGGGTCGATGGTCTGGGACCGGTAAGAGTTCTTTCGAGTGAGTCGAGGAATCCCCGTTTGGATGAATCCTTACTGTGGAGTTCCAGTGAGAAGTCGCCCAGCCCCACCTTGTCGAGGCGGTTTTTAACAACTTCGAGGGCTGCGCGTTTTTCTGAGACGAAGAGAACTTTTTTCTTTTTCCCGAGTGATTCGGCAATGAGATTGGTTATGGTCTGGGATTTGCCAGTCCCTGGTGGCCCCTGAACGATCAGGTTGAGACCTGAATTCACCGCTTTGACGGCCTCTCTCTGCGAGGCATCCGCATCCAGAACCAGAAATTCCGCCCCTATTTCCTTGGTGAAAAGATCCATCTTATCTACTTGATCTGATCCAGTGGATTCAGATTTTTCTGCAGATTCGACATGGGCATTCCACGATCTCCCGTTGAGGAGCGATTGCAGAAGAGGATGCTCCATGAGTCGCGATGCCGGTTTCCAGGCCTGCGGATCCAGATCCCGGTACATCAGAAATTTTGTGAATGTGAAGAGCCCCAGAGCTATCTGGTCGGTCACTTTCCATTGCCGCCGATCGGCAATCTGTCGGGTCAGCTCGCCAACATAGGCCTCAAAGTCCTCGCGGGTTTCCACTTTTGTATCGTGACTGAAAACCAGTCCGAATTCATCCGACAGTTTCTTCTCCAGACAAAGGTTGGTCTGGATGTCATCTCCATTCCAGCTGAGTCTGAAGGGACTGAGGATATTGCGTCGTTCCAGTTCAACTGGCACCAGAACAAGTGGAGAACATATCTTGTTGTCCGGCTGACTTGCATCAAACCACTCCAGAAATCCCAGAGCTATAAAAAGGAGGTGCGTTCCCTGTTCCTCAAGTGCGTTCTGTGATTCCCGGTAAAGCAGCACCAGCTTGTCATCCAGCTTTTTGCGCGTCATCGCCGTCTGCAGGTACCGGTCCACATGCCGCTCAGCTGGCTCTGCAGGTGCAGTGGACTCAGAGGCCTGAGAGGGTTCAGGGGGTTCAGAGGGTTCAGAGGGTTCAGAGGGTTCAGAGGGTTCAGAGGGTTCAGAGGGTTCGCCCCCCCCAATACCATCTGCGTAATCTGCGTAATCTGCGGACCCATCCTCCCCAACCCTTTCATTATCCAGAAACTGCATGGAGGCTCCGTCATCGACGACGAGAGTGAAGACTTCAGCTGGTTTTTCGTCGATGACCGTGAGTGCGGTGCGGGTGCGTTCTCTCAGGTGGATGAGTCGGTTTCTGCGACCCAGGTCGAGCAGGGCGATGCGGGCCCTGTCGAGGGCTTTTTCCAATTCGGAAACTGGTCCGGACTTTTCGACTGCTGACAGCAGATCACTGCCGTTTGATGTGTCGATTGAAATGCCGGCCGGCTTATCGCTTTTCTTGATGTCTTTGTCTTCAGCCATCTCGGTTCTTCGATTCTTTTCAGGATGACCATATTCAGAAATAAGCGATTCGCCAATACCAAGCATTGGAGAGGTTTTCCGGATGGATAAGATCAGGCTGGCAAACGGGATTCTGAATCTGATAATCATAGGGCATGCCCCATACTCCTAATAAGGTATCTGCACTGGTGATAAAACTTGTGTCTGTGTGCTGGTTTGCCACGGCCGGTCCTGGTGAACCGGGAGATCCATTCCGACGCTTTGCTGATGACGGGGCTGAGGTCGATAGTTCTCATTCATTGCCAGAAGGATTCAAAGGCAGGTTCAATACGCTGGCAGGAGAGACCATAGCCTGGATCGGAGGTGAGAATCTGGTGCGCCAGCAGAATTCCGGAATACTGGAGAGTGCTTTTCTGTCCGCCCTGAAACCGGGAGACCCGGTGCCCAAATTCAGACCGATGCCTTGGGAGGGGGATACGGTCTATGCGATGCATCGCGATCTGAATTTCGGGGAAATGGAGGAACAGCTTCGATGGGCAGGGGCGACATCCGTCTGGCTTCAGATGGGGACCATGGAAGCCCTCGCCGGGGTGGAATCACTGCCGGAATTTGTCGCTGGATTAAGCCGGTTGCTGGATCGGGTGGCATCAGTCACTCCGCGGATTGTGGTGCTGAGTCCATCGGCTTATGAGGAATCCACCTATCCGCATGCTCCCGATCTGGTTGCTGCAAACGATGGACTGGGGCATTATGTGGAGGCGATGCGGCAGGCCGCCGAGTCGCGGGGATTTCTATTTATCGATCTTTTCAAGGCGACCAGCCAATGGCAGGGCGATGCCATCAGGCAGACTGACAATGGGATTCACTGGAATGCGGCAGGCCGGAATGAGGTGGCCGATGCGATTGTCAGAGAACTATTCCCTGAGCGCCAGCGTCGTGGGCAGGTATTCAAAGACCTTGTTCCAATTGTCCGCGAGAAAAACCGGTTGTGGTTTGATTGTTGGCGTCCGATGAATTGGGCCTTTGCCTACGGAGACCGCACCAGTCAACTTTTCTCACAGCCCGAGGCGGGATCGCGCTGGCTCAAGGAGGAATTTGAAATATTCAAGAAACTCATCCGCGGGCGGGATGCGCAGGTTGCCTCAATAATCTCAGGTCGACCTCACATCATCGTGAATCGGACGGATATTGGAGCTGAAGCGAATGATCGGGAGGAAAGTATTCAGAATCCTCAGGATGTCCTCGATTCCTTTCATGTGCAGGAGGGCTTTGCCATTAACCTGTATGCGTCCGAAGAATTGGGTGTTGTGAATCCGACCCAGATTGCCTGGGATGCCAGCGGGAATTTATATATAGCCTGTTCGCCCACGTACCCTCACATAGTTCCTGGGCAGAAACCGGGTGATTATGTTCTCGTTTGTGTGGATGACAATCGGGATGGCGTTGCCGACAGATCATACAGGTATGCGGAGGG